>WOGZ01000551.1:0-15538 GCA_009733775.1 Alectoria sarmentosa
TTTTATCATTAATAATTATCTCGCGTATTTCGTTATATTCGTTATTAATTTTATTTATTTCGAACATTTTATAATAAAGAAAATTATTAATAACATTAATCTCGAATTCGATATTATCGAGATTTAAACGATTCGATATAAAAATGATTTAATATTGTTATTTAAATCGTTTATTCGTAAGATTAATAAATTTACATTTAATTATTCGAGTGAAAACATTAATTTTAAAGTTTTATAATTTCGAATAATAAATGATTTTAATATTATACTCGAATAATATATTAAAATATTTAATTTAATAATAATTTAAGTCACGTTCTTTAATAAAATATATAAATTTTTTATAATTCGTGAATATTTTGATCGAAATGTTGATATATTTCAATTTGAGTCGTTAATGTTTTAAATATCGAATAATAACGAGTAATTTTTTATCGTAAATTTAATAATTGCATTCGATCGAAATTAGGTTTTTATTATAAAAGATCATTAAATGTAATATTTTCTCATTATTATATTGTGATAATATTCTCTCATTGATATAATCGAAAAAATTCGTTTTTAAAATTGTTTTTTTAAATTTATCGAAATGCCGTAAAGTAAAAGTTCGTGTAACGTTAATTTTTAATTAAATAAAAGCTTTTTGATAAATAAATGATTATTTATAAATGATATCTTTTTTTGTAAAATGAATTATTGATTTGATTATTTTCGAGAAATTTTTTATGAATTTTTTATAAAAATTATAAAAGTCGATAAAGGTTTATATTTTTTTTAAATTTATAAATTGTGTTTAATTGTTATGAATTTCTTCACGGGTTTTCGATTAAGCTTAACGCTTTAATACTGCGGAGTTTTTTTCTTCTATAGACCACTTGTATTTTATATAAATATATAATAATCATTAAATCACATTATAGTTATAGTTATTTTTTAATAAATAATAGTAACATCGTAAGATGCTTGTCGTTTTATTGCTTTCGCTTTCATATTAATTGTTTATATTTCTTATAAAATCTTACATTACCTTAATATCAAATACGTTCTTATATCAATTACTCATTTATTTTCTGAGTTTTTACACGATATCGTTTATAAGCGATCCTTTTGATAGGTCGATCGTTATGTCTCTTAAGAAGAATAAAAGTCGTCAAGTTATTATGAAATTAGAAAGCTCAGACAATAGTGGAGAAAATGACGAAGAACTCGTTATCAACAATAATAATATCATAGCAGCGATCGAATTGATTTTAAACTTCTCATAGAAGCAAGTCACAGGTTTTATAATTATGATTTCAACTATAATAAACGCCAGACTTGAGTAACGACTCGAAAATTTTAATATAAATCGTTAACAAAGCAATTCTTTTCTCAGCATTGAAGTTTCTTAGTCGCATCAAAAACAATAATTATCTTACATTTCTTTCGAACAATCTCATATTTCAATTCTATGAGCGGAGAAAGTAAGATATTTTAATTCGAAATATTAATAAGAGCAAGAACAATAGGGTTTAATTATTAATATAAGCAAATACGTTTATTATCGTGACGTTTATATCTTTATAAATCGATTAAAGGATTTGATTATTACTCGAAATAACGTCAAATCGGTTATAATAATATGTTTTCGTGACTTCGTATTGATGTGATATTTAATGAAATTAATCGAGTTGAAACGAGATCTTTTGCGAGACGCCGAGTTAAATAAATAATACACGACGCTTATTAATAAATTTAAAATTAAAACATTAATAGCATTGATTTAACTTATCAATCAATCTTACTCATTGATTAATATTAAATATATATCGCCGCGGGCATGAATTCAGCAAATGCTTCATCTCTTCAAATCAGTTGAATTTAATTTCGTTTATAATCAATTATTGATTATTTGAAATCGATTAATCGTATCATTATAACGTGATATTTCGAAGTTTCAATCGATTATTATTATCGATCAGTTTCTTAAAAATATTAATGTTAAAATCGATATTTGATTGAAGTTAATATAAAGATAATCATAATAGCGATTATAATAAGACAGATCTGCTTCCCACGATCTCGCATTAGTTCGTTATATAAATGAACAAAAAGGCGCCTCGCAGTAGCAAGATCGATATGTAACGTTCGAGAATTATAAAAATTATGCATATCTCGTTGAAAACGATTATGACGAATATGAGAAGAAAATTAATTAGGATTTGTAAGATTAATTTTATAAAATTAGTATGCGATTCGACGAAATTTCGGACATTGCGTTTTTAAACGAATTGAATTCATTCGATGTTTTTTAAAAGTTATATTAAGGTTTTCTTTTATATATGACCTCGAATTTGTTTAAAAGTTTATTATTTAACAATCACAATATTATATCGGTTTAAAACACGCATTTTCGTTAATTATAAATGCATATTATCGTCGATTATGATTGATTGCTTGATTTATATGATGATTGTTAATGATGAGAACGTTATTATTTTCGTTTTTTGTGAGCATTTGTTACGAATTCTTTCACGGGTTTTCGATTGAGCTTAGCGCCTTGATATTGCGAAGTCTCTTTTTTTTGTAAATTATTTATATTTTATACAAACATACAATAATCATTAAATCACATCATAGTCACAGCTATCTCTTAACATTAATCGACGACGACTTATATTTTAATCGAATTCATTTATAATTTATCGATAAATATTAATAAATTTAAAAATTTGATTTTTTGTATATAAAATTCGCATTTGAGAATATTTATTTATAAATCGATTTTTCGTAATTTTTGAAAAATTAATTGAATATATTAAATATGTTTTTTTTGATTTTGTTATAAATAAAAATATCATTTAAATATGCTTAATAAAAGTTATTTAGATATTTAAAGAAAATGTCGTTTATATATTGTTAATAAATAATAAAGTTATTTATCAATTTAAATAAAAGCATTCGATATTTATATGCTTTAAAAAATGTGATAAATGTAATAAAGTTTTCGTTATTTAAATGTATTCGAAATTTATTAAAAATAACGATAATATCAAATCGTATAAAATATTTGCAATTTTGTATTTTTATCAAAATCTCAATTATTAATGAAATAAAATATCGATTTCTTTTGATAATAACGTTTAATTTTCGATAATTCACATAAAATGATAAACCTTTATTTGATTTTTTAATAAATAAAATAGATGAGACAAATGAAGCATAATTAAATACGATAAATTCTTTTTTTAAATGTTCATTCAGATATTTTTTGATTTATTCGAATTTGTGATTTGATAATAAATAAATTCGACTTTTAAATAATGAACTTTTGTTTGCTTTTTTAACGAATTTCAATTTATGATTATAAAAACGATATAAAGATAATATATTCGTTTATAATTTATTAAAAACATTTACGTAATCATAATAATTTATAAAGAATTTATTAAAAATCTTTTAAAGAGTGAAAATTTCAGCATTATTAATTTGAGCGTTTTTCGATATATATAATTTATAACATTTCTTGTATTTGATTATAAAGTCGTATAAATATAATTTATTAATCGATATACGATTATCTCGTTGTAATTGTGATATAATTTCGAAAGATTTATTGAAAATATTATAAATTTCATTTATTGTCAAAAAAAAGAGCTTGTTTTTTTTATTTCGAGTTAAATAATAATAAATCGATGCGTTAATTTTAATAATATCGATAAAATTAAACTTTTTGATCATTTTTTCTTTAAATGTTTTAAATGTTAATATCGACCTTTTTCTATTTGAAATGTTTTTGAAATAATCGATATCGAAATTATTTTTATTCGATTCATTTTCAACAATAAATTTAAAAGATCGTATAATAATAATAAATGATGTTTTTGATAAAAACGATAGATTTTTAAATATTGATGTTTTGTTATCGTTATATTCACATTATTTAAACATAAATAATATTTTATTTTTTAACAGATCGAGTACGACTTTATGCTTATTCATTTATAATTTTTCGAAAATTAAATCGTATTATTTTAACGAAGCGATAAGAATAAAATAAGATTTTTTTTTATAATTGTGTATATTTAAAGTAAATAAAAGATAATAAGTGATAAATTATTTAAATAATCGCTCATTATAATTTCGTAATAATTTTGATTTAAAAAAAAAACAAGATTCGATTTATAAACGTTTATATATTTCAAATATAATAATTTTATTAATAACGATATAAATTTCAATACATTCGCAATTTATAAAAAAATTCGAAAATGTTATTTATTAATTTTATAATGATAACGTAATTGTTATTCGAAAAAAACGTTATATTAAAAAATCATTTAAAATATTCGTTAAACACACATTCGTATTATCTTTTATTATGATTTTAAAAGAAATTAATCTTTTTTTAAGTTATTCGAAGAATCTTTTAAGTTATCGTTATTATTATTATTTATTTTTATAGCATATATTCGAATAGTTTTTTTATTCGATTGAAAACAATTACGCTTAATGTGTTTAATTTAATTACAATTATAATATATAAACTTTTTAATATCGATTTCGACTTTAATTTTAATAAATGAAATTGATATAATAAATTTTATAAATGTTATTATGATGCGAATAATTCTCATTGTTGAAATAATTGATTTTTTTATTGAAAATGTAATTTTAAATATAAATATTTTAGATTTTTCTTTATATTCAACACGTTAAATGTTGTTTAATTTTCGTAAATATTTTTTAATAAATGTTAATTCGTTAAAATCTTTATATGCGTTTTAATTTTTTCGTAAATCTTTATAAATCTTTAAACGTAAATGTTATATTATATTATTTTTATCTTTATCGATAATTTAATTAAATCGAATAAAGTCGATGTAAAATTTTATAAAAAGTATAATATTTTGTTAAAGAAAGTTATATTGTTATTTAACATTATTTTATTAATCAAAGTTTTCATAAATATCGATTAAATTATTCATTATTTCTTTATAAAATTAATAAAAATTCGAATAATTTCTCAATCGACGTTTTATAATTTATTTTAAAAAAAAAATTCAATTTAAAAATGATATAAATTAATTTGAATTCAATAATAAGATATCAATCATAATTAATAATGAGTTTGTGATTCATTTTAAAAGATTAATCGTTTTATATAAAACTTTTTTCATTGATAAAGATAAATAAATTAAATAAATTAAAAAACTTATCCTTTTTCAATATAAATCGATTTTTGAATTTATTATAAAAAAATTCGTTTTTTAAATCCTTTTTTAAATTTTTTTTCAATAATTGAAATTTCATTGCATTAATTTTTTATTACAATTATGTTATTTGTTTTTATTAATTATAAGCGATGTTATTCAATTATTAAATTATAAACTTAAATTTATATAAAGATTTTATAATTTCATCTTTATCGATAATAATCTTATAAAAATGAGATAAAAATTCGCGAAAATCGTTTCGTTTAAAACGAAGTTAATTTAATATATTAAGAAATTTCTTAAATGCAGCTTTCGTTTAATGTAATAATTATTTATTAATAAAGATGTATTATAAATTTGACTTATAATATTAAAAAAGGTTTTTAAAGTTTTTAAATATAATTAAAATATAACGTAATTTAATTTTATTTAAAAAATCTTAAATATGATTTATTTTTTTCATTTCAATAAAGATTATCGATAAAAAAAAACAAAAAAGAAAAAAAAGGAAAAAAATTTAAATATTTCGAAAGATATAATATTAAAAAATATTATAATAAAGAAAAATGCTAATATTTCTCATTTGATATATTTGATAATTTTCGTGTGATAAAAAAATTTGATTTTAATATATAAAAAACAATAAAGAATACTATTTAATCGTTTATTTATTTATTAAACTTTCGTGAAAATAATGTGTTAATTGAATGACATTTTTTTAATTTCGTTATTTATATAAAGAATATTTATTATATTATCGTCGACTTTATGTAAAAAAACTTGATAATGCGAAGTGAAGAAAAAAAACTTTAAAAGATTATAAAATCGTGATTTTTTATTCGATAATAATGTTATAAAAGATTTAAGTATTTTTGATAATAATTTTTCGAACGATATAATCGATATTGTTTTAATTTAAGTTATATAAAAGTAATATATAATTATTTCTTTCGATTCGTTAATTAAATGAATGTTTTAATATTTTCTTTATATTCGTTATTATTGTTACGAGCGTACTTTACTTAACTTTATTGTTTACTTAATCTTATCGAGTTTATCGACTTTAACGTGATTTTGCGACCTATATATAAATCTCTCTTTCTTTTATATAATCTTTTTTTCTTAAATTTATTATTCTCATTATATACACTCATATAATCTTAAACTTTATACTAATTTTAACATTATAATAAATTTTTTTTATACTCTCGATAAAGAGAATATACGAGTTTTTTATTTGCTCGAAGCAAGCGACCGAATTTAATAAAGAACACGTTAAGTCTTTCTATCATATAAACACCTCATATTCAAAAAACCTTCATCGCAACCTATATCGTTCGAAAGAACACATATCACATTATTCATATTTTCAATGATAACTCAATTCATCAAAAAACGAATCTTATATCGTCTTTTAAAGATATTTTTCTTCGCTTCGCACTTCTCAATATCATATTTATCATCTTCATATAATTTAAATTAAGATAACATCGATTATATCGTTCGAAAAACCATTATCAAAAATATTTAAATCTTTCACGACATTATTATCGAATAAAAAATCACGATTTTATAATCTTTCAAAGTCGGTCTTCTTCACTTCGCATTATCAAATTTTCTTATATAAAATTAACGATAACATAACAAATATTCTCTACATAAATAACGAAATTGAAAAAACGTTATTTAATTAACACACTATTTTCACGAAAACTTAATAAATAAACAAACGATTAAATAATACCCTTGCATAATTGTTTAAATATAAATTAAATTTCTTTATCATAAAAGAAATTGTCAAATATATTAATTAAAAAATATTTGTTAATTAAAAAATGTTTGCACTCTTCTTTAACATAGTATTTTTTAACATTACTCTTATTAAAATACTTTAACAACTCTCTATTTTCTTTCAAAAAAATCATAATTATTTAACTTTATCATTATCCCATTAACATTCGACGAACTTTAATGTTATCGAAAAAATAATTTTCAAAACACTCACATTTTTTACGACGACTCGATTAATCGAAAAGCGAGTTAATAACATCGAAATTCTTATATAACACATCATGAATTCTCCTCAACAAAATTCTATATTAACATCAAAATATATTTTTTTATAATAACGACTCACATATAATAAATAGTTTTATCTTATATACGAAAATCTATATATTCGTTATTCATCTCTCAACTCATCACGATTACGCATATCACATATATAACGATCTCTTTTTATTAAGAATCTTTATTAACGATTTTAATAAAAAAATCAATCGAAGAGATAAATTATAAATTATAAATTATAAAATCAAAAATTATATGATAGCTTTGCATCTTCTTCTTCGTTTTCGCTATAAAATCTCGAAACGTTAACAATATATCGACAATTTCAATAATAAAAAAATCAATCGAAGAATCAACCTTCAAATCAGAAATTATAAAATTAAAAATTATTTGATAACGCTATATCTTCTCCTTCGCCTTCATTATAAAACATTAAAATATTAAAAATATATCGATCTCTCAAAACGTTAATCAAATTTAAACAATCACTCAAATTTATATTCAATTTTAAATTATTAAATTTATCTATTTTCAATAATATCAATAAATTCAAATTCGAAAATTGAAAATTACGAATTCAAGATAAGCTTCTTTTTAATAAAAATCATTATTTTATTAATGCATTTCAAATTAATTATATTATATTATAACTTAATAAAAAAACAAGCGAGCATACGATATATAAACGTCAAAACGCAATTACGAATTCATATTTTTCGATCAACGATGTTTTGAATTAACTAAGCGATTTCTACGAAACATTATTATATATTTAACATTACGCAAATCATTATATATACGAAAACTTAAAACAAGAAACGAAATAATTATTTCTCAAATTTTATATAAAATTTATAAAATATAATGAAAATCAATTAAAACATAATTTTATAAATTATTTGAAATATAATATGATAAAAAAATTGCGAAAAATATATATAATTATGAGCATTAAAGAGAATTAAACACTTATATAATATAAAAATTATTTAACACGCGTTAATTTCCTTCAACGACTTAATGTAAAAAAAAAAATCATCAAAAAGACGAATACATTTATTACACAATACGCTAAAACAAAATTCGAAATTATAAATAAAAATCGTGACAAATACGCCATTATTTCTCATTTTAATTCAAAAAAATATCGACGTTGAAAATTAATTACTTCGCAATTAAGAGCAGAATCTTATATTAATCAAATTTATTAACATTTAACCCCGCTAAGAGATTTAATATCGTCAAAATAACATATAATTTAATCGCGAAATTAACTCAAATTCGTGATCTTCAATTATTATTATATATTAACATTAATAATAAAAGAAATACGATATAACGCATCTTTAACATTTTATACGATTAATCAATTAATATACGATTCGATAAAACCTCGAATATATCGTTTTTAAACGATTTGAATTGATTTCTTATTTAAAAGATACGCCTCAAATCCGTTTTTTCGTTATTATAAAAACGATCGTTCATAAACTTATTACTTAATAATAATATCACATTAAGTTTATCAAGTATAACGCCTTCATTAATATATATATAAACGATATTTAAAAATATATCGTATCGTCGATTGATCTCACTATCGCAGTTGATGATTTTATTTAATATCACATATATAACATCTTATAAAAAAGATTATTTAAATTATCATCAAAATATATACGATATTCAAATAAGATTTAACGCTTGCGACTCGAAAACATTCGAATCAATCAAATCATATTATTTCATAAATGTTTCTGTGATTGCAATGTCGAATTCAAATAATTATTATATCAAAACATTAAATTGCGTTTATGATCATCATTTGCTCATTTTTATATTAATCATCTTTATTTTTAAAGATCTATAACGTCATAATATTAAACTCGCGACGAAATTATTAATTAACGTCTCAAATACGATATCGATATCGTCGTCGCTTTTAAAAAGAGATACGTTATATTATAAAACCCTTCATCAAAACACACTCTCGATATCATATCAAAATATATTAAATCTTCACACTTAAAAATTAAAGAGACACATTTAACAATAATTTATCGTCTTTTTAAATCAAATCCTTATTTTTATCTTAATATAACACGTTAAAAAAAAGAAAATGCTATCACAATTACATTTACCCTATTCGAAATTGCATATCTTTTAACAAAAAATCAAAATCTTTCTCACATTAAACGTACTTCTATAATATTAAAATTTCAAAAATCTTTTTACGAATATATTTATCATTATATCTATTCGAAATCCTTCATTAAAATCAATCTCTTTATTAAATCATTAATTTATTACAATCATGATATTTTATAAATCACGACTCGCTATTTTTATATTCTCTTTCATTTTATAATTATATATTTTATTCACATTATAACTTAAAAACCTCGTTACAATCGAATTCATTTATAAATATTTAAATTTTATTCGATATATTCGATGCTCACTAAAATTCAACGAATAAAAATCATATAATAATATTATCAAAAAACATTTTAATCGCTCGTCTCAATGCATAATTATATCGACTTAAACATTAATTAAAGACCTTAAATCACTCATTAAAATACTCGAATAAATGTTTCAAAAAATCAATCATATTAAAGCATCAAAAATTTCAAAAAATTTCTACATTAAAGAATATCGATTTCTTTAATTCATTTTTATAATATAACTTTTCAAAACTTCGCTTATATCATAATGTGAACGTTTTCATAAATTAAGTTTTATATAATTAATATCGCGATACAAATATTATATAATTATTTTCAAAATGTTTACGCGATGCAATATATATATAATATTAAAGTAATTAAAAAATCTTAAAAAACGTCGATTTCGTCAAATATATAAAAGCATTAATAATTAAATTCAAAAAAAATCGTTTATTTAATTATCTTCGAAATCAAATACTTCGCAAATCACTTTATAACAATCTCATTAACAAAAATATCACAAATGCATCATTTATTCAATCTCATTTTCATCGATCAATCGATTATTAAATCATAATTAAATAATCATTTACGATAAATCCTTTTGCAATCATTGTGATGAAATATTCAATTTCAAAAATAAACTTCATAATTATATTCGAAGTCACGAATATCAAAAACTTCTCTTTAATAAAAGCGATATCGTTATCAAAATTACCTTATTTAAACTTTTTATTTTTAAGAAAAACGTTATAAACGATATAAACATCGCTATTAAAAAAAGAAGATATCATATTACAATAACATCTACCTTCGTTACAAAGAACATAACGTCTCACAAATTTAATTTGTCAACGCTCACTCACGTTGAAAACACTTTTTTAAAAACATTAATTATTTTATAAACAACTCCGCCTTTTACATATCGAGCTATTTTATCATTTTCATTTATTTATCAAATAACAAAAATGCGCTACACATCTTTCAAATTAACGCATTTTAAATTTATAATCACACGTATCATAAGGGTGCTTTTTATTATATTTATGCAAAACCTTTATAAAAAGTTTTATAACAAAAAAAAACGAGTCATTTCCGCATCAAATAAGATTTTTAATTTCTTAATTAATTATAATATAACATTCGATTATAAAAAATATCGTTTCGAATATTTAAATTCGATTATTAAGATCTTATATTTCGTTATTACGAAATCAAATGCTTAAACATCTATCACGCAATCACTTAATCATATAAAACTTATTAAACATAACACTTTTATTAATATATATATAAATGATATTCGAAAATATATCATATCGTCAATTAATCTCGCTATCGTCGTTAAAACATTTACGCGATATTATATATATAATATTCCTGCGAAGAAAAATATAAGTTTTTCAATAAAATATATACGATATTCAAATAAAATTTAATTTCTGCGACTCGAAATCACTCGAATTAATTAAATTATATCATTTCATAAATTTCTCATGATTGTAATATTAGATTTCAAATGATTATTGTTTATTAAAACATCAAATTGCATTTTTGATCATCATTTGCTCATTTCTTCATCAAATGTCTTTAAAATTAAAATCTTATAACATTATAATATCGAACTCGCGACGAGATTATCAACGAGCGTTATAAATATAATATCGATATCATCGTCGCCGTCGAAAAAAAACGTTATTGAAAAACATTAAAAGACTTTATTTTTATTAATTTTTCAATATATATAACGAGCGTTTTTTATAACATCATATCATAATAATAACATTAATAATAATAAAAATTTACATCGACTTATAACGATAAGGGTTATCGTTATTTAAAAAGAAAAATAATGTTATGAGCGTATTTTACTCAATTTTATTATTTACTTAATTTTATCGAATTTATCGATTTTAATGTGATCTTACGACTTACATATAAGCCTTTCTTTTTTTTTATATAATCTTTTCTTTTTAAACTTATTATCCTCGTTATATACACTCATATAATCTTAGATTTTATATTAATTTTAACAATTATTAACGAGATAAATCGCTATCTTAATGCGAATTATTCGAATTTTAATTATCGTAAATAACTTAATTCAAAAATACGATATTTTAATAGTTTTTATATTTTGATAAAGTCTTTATTAACACGATTTTTTAAATTCGTTAATTAATATAAATAAAGTGAGTGAGATGATTTAATTATAATGTTAAAATTAATATAAAGTTATATTATATAAATATATTAAATAAGATAATTAAGTGAAGAAAAAATATATACATAAAAAAAAGACATTTATATAAAAATAAATGTTTTTATTAAGTCACGCTAAGTTTAATCGAGTAATGTTAAAGAAATATGATGTTAAAAAAAAGTTAACTTTATTAAGAATATAAAATACGCTCGTAATAATGATGTTAAAATTAATATAAAGTTATGTTATATAAATATATTAAATAAAACAATTAAGTAAAAAGAAAATATGTATATAAAAAAAAGACATTTATATAAAAATAAATGTCTTTATTAAGACACGCTAAGCTCAATCGAATAATGTTAAAAAAATGTGATGTTAAAGAAAAATCAATTTTATTAAAAATATAAAATACGCTTATAACATTATTCTCTTTTTTTAAAAAGCGATGTTTCAACGTTATAAAAATCAAAGAAATATGTTTATAACTTATTTTATATTTTCAAAATATTTAATTAATAATTATTTTTAATTAAAAAAAGTTAACGATAATAACGATAATAATATATTATAAAAAATTCGTTAATAACATCGTCGATATTATAATATTTTATCGTTTTAAACGTTTAAAAATAACGTAATTTAATGAAAAATTAACGTTATAATCATCGTCGAAGCATTTAAATATTTAATATTATTTAATATTTCATATTTTGAGCGAGAAAAAAAAATCGCAAAAATTAAACGATATAATTAAATAAAATCTTTTAAATCGAATCGAGTCGCAAACGTTAAATTTTATTTAAAGTTTATATATATTTTAATAATGTTTTAAATAATCTTTTTTTATAAGTTATTATATATATAATATTAAATAAAATTAATAATAACGATAGCGAGATCTTAAAACGACGTTAAAGAATTTCGAAAAATGTTTATAATGTGAATAACGAGGGTCGCGTGTTCGTTTGAATCTTGAATCAACACATTATCATTATCGACATCGATCGATTTTGTTATTTAAAAAAATAACGTGAAGACGCACGCATAATAATCGAAAATTGCATACAATCGTTATCGTTCGTTATAACAACAACGATTGTGAAAAAGGAAAAAAAAAGAGAAAAAATAAATGATAAAATCTTTTTATAAATCAATCGTTAATTTAATCGAATAATGTTTAATCTTTTTATCTTAACTTATTTGAATATTTTTTATAAAAGTCTTTCATTACGTTTTTTGCATTATCGAATTCATTTTCGTTAATGTTATATTAATTGAAATCTTTATCGACGTTTTCTCATTTAATTTTATATTTAAAACGATTTCATAATCTTTTTGAATTTATTATATTTTTAATAATTTATTTCTTTTAATCTTTAACGATAATAATTTTAAAAGAAAATTCTTTTGATTAAATAATAAATTGATAACGATAAGAGTTAAAAATTTAGAATAAAAAATGTTATAAATTTTTATAATCTTAAATAGTTTTAATTTATAGAAACAATTAATAATAAATATAATTTTAAATGAATCGAACATTTCATCGTTTAATTTCTTAAAAAATTTATTTATAACGATGTTTTTATTATTAAAAAGACGAAATCGTCTTTTTTAAACGTTATATCTTTTTTATAATAATTAATTTATTCGATTATCGTAAATTGTGTTTTATTTAAGTTATCGCGTATATAAATGAAAACGTTTTATATATAATCGATAATATTTTTTACTTTTATAAGATTAAGACGTTTTTGAATAATAATATAATTAATAATATTAAAATTAAAGCTTATATAAATATAAAAACCTTTATTTATATAAAAAGCGACACATTTATAAAAATTAAAACATTATTATTCTTCGCAAATTAAATTATAAATATTTATTTAATTTAATCGTTTTGTATATAATTATAATAAGTACGTAAATAACGTTTTAAATTTTAAATATTTCGTTTCATTTATTTATTTATTTTAAAGTAAAAGATTATAAATAATTTAATTTAAATATCGAGTTTTTTATAAAAGATTTTTATATTATAATAACAAATTGTAAATTTCGATCGAACATTATTAATGTTAATAATTCGTATATACGAAAAACTTTTTTAATAAGCATTTCAATAATGTTTTCAATAAATATGTTATTATCTTTCGTTATATATAATATATAATAACGCTTTTTAATTAAACGATTTATTATAATTTATATAACGTTATAATCTTTTAATAATAATAAATCGACGATAAAGTTTATAAAAATGTTTTATTAACGTTTTTGTGAAATTGAAAATAATTATAATAAATCATGTTTACGATGTTTGAAAGTTTTGATTTTTTTATAAATATAATAATTATTAACATATGTGACGATTATTATCTTTATATTTTTTTTAATAATATTTTCATTTGAATAATATATATATATAAGCGATTTTTGAATAATTATATATAAATTAATCGTGTATTTTTTGAATAATAGTTATATATATAAATTTAAATATTTATAAATCATTTTTGTGATAAAGAATATCGTTTATAATAACGTATTTATTAAATATAATATTTCTCAACTTCTTTTTATCATTAATAATTGTCTCGCGTATTTCATTATATTTATTATTGATCTTATTCGTTTCGAATACTTTATAATAAAAAAAATCATTAATAACATTAATTTCGAACTCGATATTATCGAAATTTAAATAATTTAATATAAAAATAATCTAATATTGTTGTTTAAATCGTTTATTTATAAAATCGATAAATTTATATTCAATCATTCGAATAAGAATATCAATTTTGAGATTTTATAATTTCGAACTCGATATTATCGAAATTTAAATAATTTAATATAAAAATAATCTAATATTGTTGTTTAAATCGTTTATTTATAAAATCGATAAATTTATATTCAATCATTCGAATAAGAATATCAATTTTGAGATTTTATAATTTCGAACTCGATATTATCGAAATTTAAATAATTTAATATAAAAATAATCTAATATTGTTGTTTAAATCGTTTATTTATAAAATCGATAAATTTATATTCAATCATTCGAATAAGAATATCAATTTTGAGATTTTATAATTTCGAACGATAAATGATTTTAATGTTATATTTGAATAACATATCGAGATATTTAATTTAACGACGATTCAAATCACATTTTTTAATAAAAGATATAAGATTTTTATAATTCGTAAATATTTTAATCGAAATATTGATACATTTTAATTTAAATCGTTAATATTTTAAATATTAAATAATAACGAATAATTTTTTATCGTAAATTTAATAATTATATTCGATCGAAATTAGATTTTTGTTATAAAAGATTATTAAATATAATATTTTTTTATTATTATATTATAATAATACTTTTTTATTAAAATAATCGAAAAAATTCGATTTTAAAATTATTTTTTTAAATTTATCGAAATGTCGCAAAGTAAAAACTTATATAACGTTAATTTTTAATTAAATAAAGACTTTTTAATAAACGAGTGATTATTCGTAAATAACATCTTTTTTTATAAAACGAATTATCGATTTAATTATTTTCGAGAAATCTTTTATAAATCTTTTATAAAAATTATAAAAGTCGATAA
>WOGZ01000066.1:0-124905 GCA_009733775.1 Alectoria sarmentosa
TTTTTTTCGAATCGAAATTCTAAATTTAATTATTCATTAAATTTATACATTTTATATAAATTAAAACAAATTGTGATTTTTTTTTATTTTAGAATTTTTTTCTTTTTTTAGAATTTTTCTTTTTTTAAAAGTTTTTCTATTTTTAAATTTTTTTTTTTTTTTTTTTTTTTTTTTCGAATTCGAACCTTACGTCTTATGATTTACGATTATTAAGCGAGAAATTTACGATTTTTATTGATTTTATCGTTACACCATTTACAATTTACGAATTTTATGTAAAATTGCTTTTATTTAAAAATATATACAAAATGTGTTAAATTTTTTATGATCGATTTCTCGCGACTTTTAAAGATTTATATTATATGTTTATATAATCGTTATTTTGAAATAAATTTATGCGATTTCAATAATACAATAATCTCGTAAATATGATAGAAAAGTAAAATGTTATTCAAAAAAAAAAATTCATTGAATGAGCGCAGAGGATTCCCGAGAGCCTCGCTGCCGTTTCGAATAATAACATATTTGAATTAAATATATATCAATATATATACATTCAAATTTCATAATTTTTATATCATTGAAAAGCTTAAAGCAAGCTTTATAATGTGCGAAATTATAAAGAAATTATATCTTTAAGAAAATATGAGGCAAAAGATGTAAGAGTGAGCGTAAAGGTTTCTCGAAAGCCGCTCTTCCGTTCCGAATAATAACATATTTGAATTAAATATATATCGATATATATATATTCAAATTTCGTAATTTTTAGCTCATTGAAAAGCGCATATCGAGTTATATAATCTACGAAATTATAAAAAAATTATATTCTTAAAAGGATAAGGGGCAAAAGATGTAAGTTTTTTATATACAAATTTTTGATGAAAAGACTCGAAAGACCTAAAGACGCTATTTTAACGCTATTTCAAAAGACGAAATTAAATAGAATTTATGATTGACTGCATATACAAATTTAAGATATTTTAACTTAGTTTTATATTATTTCTTTATATAATAAAAATAAATTATAAAAAAAAACGTTAATTTTAAATAAATATTAACGCTATAAAATATCAAATAATTTTATTACATTTATAATAAAAAAATTTAATTTATTATTTTAAATTTTAATTTTATTATTTTATAATTTTTATCTTTATTTAAATAATATTAAAATAATTATTTTTTAATTATAACGATGTTAAAAAAAATGTAATAAATATACGTGATTAAATAATAATATATATTATAATTATATAAGAGCGAAAGTATTCAGAGCGGTTTAATAGGACTCGTTTAAGTCGCTTACTAAACTGCGTACTACGCAATTAAGATGCGTTTTTAACATATTTAATAAAAGTTTTAAATATTTATAATTTCTCTTTCTTCTTCTTTCTTCTTTAATTATTAATTTATTTAATAACTTATCGATTAAAATTCGCTATTACGTTCATAAATCTTATAATTATTTAATTGTTACGCAGCTTTATTAAAAAGAGACCTTATTATCTCATAATTTTAATAATTTCGTTTACACAAAATTACTTAATTAATTATAACAAATAATTCGCGAGTCGATTTTATTAACTTGCGAAGCAAAAATGTTTTATTACGAATTATCGACGACGTTTTTAATTAAATAAACGATTTTCATCAAAACACGTTTATTTCGCAATTAAATAATTATGATATCAATTTTAACATCAATACGAATTTTAATAACATTATTAATCAAAACGATAATCGTTAAAATATCGCATTTGACAATTTTTTATTTATTGACGAAGATCCTCGCCTCGCAAACTTAATTTAAATTTAACATTTTCGACTCTTAAAACTTAATATTAAAAAACATTTAATTATCGAAAAACTTAAATTAATCGAAATGCAAAACGCATAAAAACATCGTCGCGAACATAATAACGATTATTATCGCGAATCAAATCGTAAAAAAATAAACATTATCAAAATGTTTAATACGCAACATTTCAATAATTACAATTCGACGATTATATTTCTTTAAGATTATGAAAATTATATCGCTTCAATACCTCGCATCGACTTTCGAATAAATGAAAAAAAGATTTATTAATTTTTTGCTCTTTTAATCGATGCTAAAAAACAAACTTGAAAAAATGTATAAAATGTTATATTATATGATATCGACGAACTTATTTAAAACGAATATAAAAAGTGATGTTTAATGTTGAAAACCAGTTTTTTACGTAACGTACGTAAGGTTAACCCTAAAACCGACCTTAAAGCCGATCGTGTCTTAACATTGTCTTGACGAATAAGCTTAAAAACACGATTTCTTCATATTTCTTATATACTTAATTAACCCACATACGATATTCATCATATATCTTTTAACAGATTATGAGCTCGATTTATGACGATAAAAAAATAACATTTATTCTCGCACTTCTCATATATGAATATCTTATTAATAATAATCTAAATATCATTATTACATTGCGACAGCCCGTTTTTTTTTGACTTATAACTTTCGACGAATTGAGCTGTCGCAATTCAAATACAAAAAATATCGAATCAAATCCCTTCATTCGGGCATTTCGTCCCATACCATCGAGTCTCAAATCCCTTCGCACAGGGCATTTCATCTCATATCATCGGGCCACAAGTCCCTTCGCATAGAGCATTTCGTCTCATATCATCGAGTCATAAGTTCCTTCACACAGAGCATTCCGTCTCATATCATCGAACATTTTATTCTTTTTCAAATATAACTACAAAATATCGAACCAAGTCCCTTCACATAGGGTATTCCGTCTCATATCATCGAACATCGTATCCTTTCAAATCCCTTCACACAGGGCATTCCGTTTCATACCATCGAACATCGTATCCTTTCAAGTCCCTTCACATAAAACATTCCGTTCCATATCATCGAACATTCCATCCTTTCAAGTCCCTTCACACAGGGCATTCCGTCTCATATCATCGAACATCGTATCCTTCCAAATCCCTTCGCACAAGACATTCCGTCTCATATCATCGAGCATCCAATCCCATTCGGACATTCCGTCCCATATCATCGAACATCTCATTCTTCCAAATCTCTGCGTACGAATATTCAATCCCTTCGCATAAAATATCAAGTCTCGAATTCAACGAGCTCCTCATGATAAAAAAGGGAAACAAATCCCTACTTTTTATTAAGCTCTTCATAATAAAAAGAAAAAAAAGTCCCAAAATTATCGAGCTCCTCATAAATAAGAGGATCAAATCTTAAAAGATTTTTTAAAACAATACGAGAACACGCCCCTGATTAAAGCGTCAAGTTTCAAATTATTATTAAACTTCTCATATCACAAAGGGGAATAAATCTTTATATCAGAGTAACTCCTCGTATCATCAAGAAAAACAAATCTTTATTCGAACTGAACTCTTTATACAAAGGGGATCACGCCCCTGATCAAAACGTCAAGTCTCAAATTATTATTAAGCTTCTCATATTATAAAGGGGAATAAATTTCTACATCAAAACAGTTTCTCGTATCACAAAGAGGAACAAGTCTTTACATTAAAACATCATAAAAATATCGCTATAAAGAAATGTTCCCGTATCAAAAAGGGCAGCAAATCCCTACATCAAAACGATATCTTTCAAATTCTTATAAAGCTTCTCGTATTACAAAGAGAAAAAAGTTCTTACTTCAAGACAACTTCCCGTATCACAAAAAAAAACAAATCCTTTCTTCGAGACGCCGTAACGCATCAAGTCCCTACATCAGAGCGACATTTTTCAAATTTCTATAAAGCTTCCCATATTATAAAGGGGAAAAAGTTTCTACATCAGAGCATCGTAAAGTGCTATAAGAAAATGTTCCCGTATTAAAAAAGACAACAAATCCCTACATCAAGACGATATCTCTCAAATTTTTATAAAGCTTCCCATATTACAAAGGGGAAAAAGTCTTTATATCAAAACATCATAACGTATCGCTATAGGGAAATATTAAGACAAATCATATACGTTATCTTCTGACGCTGTAAGGGAATATTGAAAACCAACCTTCTACGTAACGTACGTAAGGTTAACCCTAAGGCCGGCCTTAAAGCCGACCGTGTCTTGACATTGTTTTGACGAATAAACTTAAAAACACGATTCCCCCGTGTTTCTTATATACTTAATTAACTCACATACGATATTCATTATATATCTTTTAACATTTAAATTAAATTCGCAACTCAATTATCAAATTTTATGATATCGATTATTAATTAATCAAGGTTATTATGAAAAACGATTAATCGATCGCAAATTTCAACGATTATTTTATTATATTATAATCGTAACGAGATTATTATATGATCGATGCGAAACGCATAAAAACTTTACGAAATAAAACGATAAAAAAAAATTCTTTAAAAGCAATAAAAAACGCAATTCAATTTATTATTTATATTATATTATTATAACAATATCAAAATATCGAGCAAAAGCTGCGAAAAACAAAAAAATTATCTATTTTAAATAAAACTCGCTTTAATAATAAAACAAATTATTAAAAAAATAATAATCAATATGTGAAATCTCAAGAATAACATATTAAAAATCAAAAAAATTAAAAAAAGAGTTCATTCCCTTCGATGTCGCAAAATCGAAAATTTATACGAAATAAATTCAAAAATGATAATTTTAAAATCAAATAAAGATCTTTTCTTATTAAAATTAAATGTTAAAATTATTAATAAAAAAAACATTTCAAAAATTTATTTAATTATTCAAATTATGTTGCGAGCAATAAAACACGCAATCAAATTTTTAATAAAAAAAAAGGCAAAATTTAATGCTTATCGTTATAACATTAAATATATTATTTATCAAATAACGATCTCGCTCTTTAATATTGAAAAATGAAATCATTATATTAAATAATAAGCGTGAGATAATTACTTTAATAAATATTAATAACGAAAAAATCTTTATATCGCAATCTTTTATTAAAAAAACGCAAATTTTTAAACTTAAATACGTATCAATAATGATGCGTATCATTAATAATCATCGCATATTCTTATATGAGACGCATAATTTAATATTTAACTTCATAAATAATCGAAATAAAAAGCAAAAGTAAATCTTAAAAACGTATATCATAAACATGCGAGAATATGACCTTATTTTTAATTTCCCTTAAATTTATAATATCGATTTTAACATTTATTAACGCGAGCAATTTTGAATTTATTGCGATTTTCTTATAAATAATAAAAAGTAAACAAATATCGTAATAATAAATGTGAACTTATTTGCGTTATTAATTAATGTAACAATTGCGCATAATATAAAATAAATGTATATCGTATTTTCATATCAAATTCTATTTGAAAACAATAAAAATAATTACGATGAAATTATGCGATATGATGTCACGTAATTAAACGACTTTAACGTGTCTAAACAATTTGAAAATCTATCAAAAATCTTTTCAAAAAAATTATTTGATAATCTCAACACGCACGATTAAATCGAACACTTTATAAATTTACAATTTAACAAATTATTTAAAAATGATTTAATTTATAATATATCGCATAATGAGCTCGCAATAATAAAAAATTATTTAAATAACGCGTTTAAAAAGAAATAAATTCGATTTTCAAATAATTAAATTGACTCGCCGATATTATTCATTAAGAAAATAAATAATTCGTTACGACTATATATCAATTACAAAAAACTCAATAAAATAATTATTAAAAATAATTATTCATTATCATTATTTTCAAAAACCTTAAAAAGATTCGCATATGCGAAACACTTTATCAAAATTAATATTCGCAATGCGTATCATAAAATACGAATTCGAAAAAATGATGAATGAAAAATCGTTTTTCGAACTTATTATGATTAATTTGAATATCAAATAATGTCTTTTAATCTCATAAATGCTTTCATAATCTTTCAAACATACGTGAACAAAATACTCAAATCGTATATCGACGTTTTTTACGTGATATATTTAAATAACGTGTTAATTTATTTTAAAACGAAAAATTTATATTAAAAACACGTGCGAACGATGCTGCGCGCGTTATTAAAACATTAACTTTATGCGAAATTATCAAAATGCGCTTTCAATTATAACGAGATTATTTTTTTAAAATTTATTATAAATTAACGTGACATTCAAATGAAATTAACGCGCATTAAAATCATCATTAAATAATCAAAATCAAAATTTATTAAAAATATATTAATCTTTCTAAAATTCGCGAGCTTTTATCGTCGATTCGTGAAAAGATTTTCGCAAATAACTGCGTTTTTAATTGATATCACGCGCGAAGTAAAAAAAAGCGAAATTAAATCACTCTTTATATTTATTAAGAAAATATATAAAACTTTTAAAACTCTTAAACGAATGTTCATTATAACATTTATCTTGAAACATTATAATTAAAAAACATCGCTTATTATAAAAATTAATGCTTTCAAAACAAATATAAATAATATGTTTAATTAATTAATTAAAAACGAACAATAACATCTTATTGCGTTTTTCAATTATAAGTTTAAAGAGACTAAATCTCGTTAAAACATATATGATAAAAAACTATATACGATTATATTAAATTTCAAAAATTAAAAGCATTATTTACAAAAAAGTAAGCATCTCATTCATATAATTTTAAATTATAACAATTTACATTATTTTATAATAATAAAGAAACTCAATGCGAAGCAAATTCGTTAAATTAAAAAATTAATTACGTTTAACTTTATAATCGAATATCGTAAAAATAAATTCAATTTTATAAATGCGTTATCAAAAAAATTTAACATTATTAAATCGAATAATAATGAAAATAATAATGATGATTTCTTTTTTATTTTACGAAATAAACTTCGCAATTAAAAATATCAACTTAATTTATAAAAACGCAATAACGTATTTATTATAATTAAATTCGTAGCATTAACGAAATAATTAAATAATATTATCGTCGCAAATATTTAAATCATAAACTTAAATAAAAAAATGCTCGATAAATAAATACGCATTTTAAACGCTGCGATATCGTTTCGATTTTCGATTTATCAAATTTTAAAATCAAAAAGATTTTATTTGAAGTTGCGAAAATCGATGATCGCATAATTATTCAAATTATAACGCAAAAACGCTTTTATTATAAATAAAAAATAACGTCAAAAACACGCTATTAAACAAAATGAATTTTCGAAATAAAAAATCGATGAAAATGAATTATTATGTCGTGATCTCGCAATTTATGTTCTTAACGATTTTATTACGAAAAAAGAAATTTTTTATATAAATTATAATAATTTTAATGTTGAGCACTTTTCTCGCAAGCGCATTAAAAAAAATATTAAATTTAAATATTATTAAATAAGCATAATAAGCGACATAACAAATTATGTTCACATTTATTTCGATTGTTAAAAGATGCGAATTCATCATCACAAATTTTATAACGAATTAATATTAATATTATTAAATAACGTGAATTCATTTCACATTATAACATTGAATTTCATTATAAATCTATTATCTGCGAGAAATTTATATATTAATAAAATTTGCGATTTTATTTTAATTTTAATAAACAAGTTAATAAAACACGCAACGTATATAATAATAATAAAAAACTTAAAAATTAATGAGCTTATTGATATTATATAATGAAACTTATATTATTATAAAACATAATGCGAAACTTGATCTCAAATCGAGACTCATTATTTATAAACAAATTTTGAATAATATTATATTAACATTTAAATGCGAAGCGAAGACTTAACATTACGTTTCACTCTCAAATAAATAATTAAATTAAAAAACAAAATCAAATTCTTAAACATTATTTACGAGTTTATTATAATTATAAATAAAACAATTAACTTAAAATCTTATTAATGATTGCGTTCGCATATAATAATAATATATACATAAACATCAATAAAATCTCGCAAGAATTGTTAATAAAATATATAACAAACTTAAAAAATACTTTTAAAAACAAGACTTTAAAAAAAGAAACATCGTTTATTATAAAATGAACAAAATAATTACGAAATATAAAATCGCATTTAAAAGAGTTATAAAAGCGAATATCAAAATAATAAATAAAATATTACAATAATCATCATTATGCTATGATTTTTCAAAAAAGAGATAAAATATTATTACGAAATTTGAATATACGCACTTTACGATCAAAAAAAAAACTCGATCACAAACAACTTAAATTTTTCGAAATGTTAAAAAAAATAAACACGCAAACTTATAAACTAAACCTTTTTATTAAATATGAAAAAATTTATTTTATATTTCATATATCGTTATTAAAACCTTAACACTCGCGTGACGATAATTTAAAATTATAAACAATCTTAATTAATAACGAAGAGAAATGAAAAATCAATAAGATGTTAAATAAAAAAATTCGCAATAACGAAATTAAATATCTCATTAATTAAAAAGATTTTTCATCTTATAAAGCTTTATAAAAATCAATAAAACATTTCGAAAATGTTAAAAACGCAATTAAGAATTTCAAACAAACAAAAAAATCACGTAAATCAATATTTAAAATGAAATAAAAAGTGTAATCATCGCAAAGAATCAAAAAGCGAAATAAATCACGAAAAAAAATAGCAATAAAAAATTTATAAGTAAATCTTTAATTAAAAGACTCAATAAAAACGACTAAAAAAAGTTCGAGAACTCACACACACTTATATACACGCATATTTTAATATATCGAAACGCCTCACATTACGAAGAAAATAATAATTTCAAGAATCATAAACACAAGCATAATTATTTAACATTAATTTATATATTTTTTTATATTGAAAAACAATCTCTTATCAATAAAAATCGTCAAAAAACGACGAAAGACAATAACGAAAACAATAACGATAATAACAAAAACAACGAAAACAATAATAACAAAAAAAGAAATGACGACACGCATGACAATTACTTTTATTAACAAAACTCTTATATATATCAATCAAAATTATCTCATCTTTTCAAACGCGCAAAATGTCGCGAATATCGTTATCGACGATGATGATAATACGCATAACAATTTAATAAACGAAAACAAAAAGATCGATCACGCAAAAATAACCTCCGCGAAAACATCGATCGCATTTGAATTAACGCGTATCAACTCGCGACTCGATGCAAATCACGCGAAAATCATTCGTGAAAATACGCACACAATGAAAATAGGCGAAAACTTAATACGCGTTAACGCAATCTTTTAAACATTTATTAATTTTTTTTAAATAACGTATTTTGAATAACGAAAGAAGAGAAAACAAAAAAAAAAACGACGATAATAAAAATAATTATTAATTTCATTAATTAAACATTTTTTCATAACAAATGCGAATGTTTATAAACGAAAACAATCGAAATCATCACAATAATAATAATTATTAATTTCATTAATTAAACATTTTTCAAAGCAATCTCTTATGTTTATAAACAAAAAAGAAAAAAAAAATAATAACAAAAATGATAACAAAAACAAAAACAAAAACAAGAACAACAGCGGCGACGATAACAATTACATTTATAAACCAAAAGTTCTCGCATTGTTAACTCTCAATTTATAAAAAAAACGATTTGAAAAATCACGACGATGACGAGAAATAATTGAATTCATTATTAACATTATTAATATGTTTTTCACGAACTTCGTCGATTTTCGCAATCAATTAAACAAATTTAAATACTCTTTAAAATGCTTATTATAAAATAAAATTAATCAAATTAAATGATTATAATCTCGCTTAATTATCATTTCAATTAATATATACGTTTTATTATTACGATAATGCACAATTCGCTAATGCATTATTACGATAATAAAAAATATAAACAAAATAATAAATATAAAAAAAAATATAACATTTATTAATAATAATATTGATGTTAATATTAATGTTATTGTTATTAAAAAGTTAAAATGAAAATGAGATTTTGAATTCATTAACGCGATTTTCAGATGATAATAATAATAAAATTATAACAATTAATAATAATAATCGCATCTCGCAATAGCGATAATAACATATCATAACACAATTATAAGATGCTCGCGCTCTATTAATCAAAATAACAATAATTACAATTACGTTATCGCGATTATAACATATAAATATATTAATATATTTACGAGAATTTATGATAAGTAGTTTACATATCTCAAAATAACAAACGTTAATTTAAATTACGTTTAATTAATAATGAATAATATAAATAAATATGAAAAATTCGTAAATATTTAAATGCAACACGCAATATATTAAGATTCAAAAATTAAATCTTTTAAGAAAAAAAACAATTATAAAAGCGAAAATACTTAAAGCGATTTGATAAAGCTCGCTTAAATCGCTTATTAAATTGCGTATTACGCAATTAAAATGCGTTTTTAACATGTTTAATAAAAGTTTTAAATATTTATAATTTCTCTTTCTTTTTCTTTCTTCTTTAATTATTAATTCATTTAATAACTTATCGATTGAAATTCGTTATTACGTTTATAAACCTCGTAATTGCCTAGCTGCTACGCAGCTTCATTGAAAAGAGACCTTATTATCTCACAAATTAATAACTAATTTTTAAAAAACTCGATAAGAGTTTTTAGAGATAATATATTAATAAAAAAGAATATTTCGCTCGCTAATATTACGTTATAATTTAATTTAAGAAATAGATTTTCGCATTTAATCAAGCGACTCTTATAATAAATTAAGATATAATAAACGATAGCGATTTTTGTAAATTAAAAATATTTGTTAATTATTTACTTATTTTCGATTATAATAATTTATATAAAAAACGAAAAAGTAACGATAATATAATATTTAATATTTATTTTTTAACTTTATAATAAAAATTGCACGTAAAATTAAAGTAACATTTAAACGTAAAATAAATAATATTTTAATTATATAATTTTGAACATAAATGCATATATATAAAAGTAAAAAATAATAATTTAATACGTTAACGTAAAATTAAGTTATAAAGTTAATTTTAATTAATAATAATAAATTACAATATCGATAATTTATTATTATATAACTCGAATTGTTTAACGCTAAAAGCGAATTATTTAAGTTAAATATTAATTATATTTAGCGAAAGTAAGTCGAGATTTTAAATAACTTTAAATATAAAAATCGAAATAATTTAAAAGCGCGCTCGAAATATAATTAAAAATATTTAATATTTAAATTTTATAAATTTTTAAAATGTATTTATATTAAATTATATTTATATTAAATTATATTTATATTAAATTATATTTATATTAAATTATATTTATATTAAATTATATTTATATTAAATTATATTTATATTAAATTATATTTATATTATTAAAAATTTGTAAATTTATAATAAAAGTTAAATATTTATTAAATTATAAAAACTATTAAATGCTAAAAAAGAATTCTCGAAATTATTAAAATTAATATAAAGTTTAAGATTATATAAGTGTATATAACGAGAATAATAAATTTAAGAAAAAAAGATTATATAAAAGAGAGAGAGATTTATATATAAATCGTAAAATTACGCTAAATTCGATAAATTCGATAAAGTTAAGTAAACGATAAAGTTAAATAAAATACGTTTATAACATTATTTTCTTCTTTAAGTAGCGATAAATCTTATCGCTATAAGTTAATATAAGCTTTTTTTGTTATTAATACTATTATTATAATATAATATTATAAAAAACGCTCATTATGCATGCTAAAAAATCAATAAAATAAAATCTTTTTGATACTTTAATAATGTTCTTCTTCGATAACGACGACGACGACGATAATTTATTTTGAAAACTCAGTCGATAACTCGTCGCGAATACGCTATCGTAATATTAAAAAACTTTTATTTTGAAGACATTTAATAAAGAAATAAACAAATGATGAATAAAAACGCAATTTAATGTTTTAATGATATAACGATCATTTGAAACCTAATATCTCAATTATAAAAAATCTTTAAAATAATATAATTTAATTGATTCGAGTGATTTCGAGTCGTAAACGCTAAATTTTATTCGAATATCTTATGTGTTTTATTGAAGTATTTATGTCTTTCTCTACTAAAAAATCAAATATACGAAATCGCGCAAACGTTTTAACGACGACAACGAGGTTAACTAACGACATAATATACTTTCGAACATTATTTAATATAAAAATAATTAATTTCTTTTTATTATAAAACCTTTTTATCGTTTAATAAATAAATGAAAATAATGAAATTATTCGATATGTAAAAGATAAAGTTATTAACGAAATAATTAAAGCTTTCGAAGAAATGTTTTCAACGTAAATAAGTGTCGATAAATTGAATTTGTGAGACGCAATGCTCTTTGCGATGAAGAAAAATATCGTTATAAAACGTGTATTAAATTTTATTTCTTTCTTCTTAATAGCGATATTCGCATTATTAAATATCTTTTTAAAAATAAAGAATTGCGTTAAAATAATTTTGATAATAATATCGCTTTTAATAAAAAAAAGCTTTTAACATTTATGACTTCGAATATAATTATAAAGTTTATTTTTGAAATCGAATATTTTCTCACAATGATTATAAAAGAATTTGCTATATATAATTATTTAATTATAATTTAATAATCGATTAATTAATGAAAATGAAATTGAATAAATAATGCATTTATGATATTTAATAAATAATTACGAAATTGTATACGAAGCTTTTGATTAAATAGTTGAGTTTAAAGTCTTTTATAATTATTTATTAAATTTAATTATTAATGCTTTTATATATTTAATTAAATTTGCATTTTAATTATTTCGATATTATATATATATTGCATCGCGTAAACATTTTGAAAATAATTATATAATATTTATTTCGTGATATTATTCGTTAAATTTTAATAAACATCGAGTATATCGAATAAAGTTTGAATATTTATAAATAAATTCGACTGCGACGAGATTTTTAAGTTGTGATATAAGTGAAGTATATAATTATAAAATAAAAATAGCGAAACGTTTCTCGTATATAAAACGAGTGATAGTCATGATTAATATAATAAATTAATAATTTAATTAAAAAATCGATATGAAGAGTTTATCGATTTAATAAAGCAATATTAAAGAGATTTTTAATAATTTAATATTGTGAAAACGACTTTGAAAGAAAAAAGATAATAACATTTTATGAAATATAATTTTTTTGTGAAATAAATGTAAAAATAGCGCTTTTCGAAGAGATTTTTGAAATTTCAATATTATAAAAATACGTTTAAGATGAGAAAGATATTAATTCCTTATTAAAAAATATGCGATTTCGAATAAAGAAAATATAGCGATAGCATTTTCTTTTTTCTAACGTGTTATATCAAAATATAAATAAAGATTTAATTTAAAAAAACGATAAATTAATGTTGAATATGTTTTTTTAATTTCTAAGTGTTAAGATTTGATATATTTAAATCGTATTAAAAATTTTGATAAAGATTTTATTGTGAATATCAAAATTATGTTATTTTTTTCGAAGATAACAGCGATGTTATTTTTTAATCGTTTAACTCGTTATAAAAAATATAAGTATTTCGTATATCGATCGTTCAAATAAATGTGATTCGATGAAATGTTTAATTGTCTCGTTATCGAGTTGTTGCGAAAAAACGAAGCAGAGAAAAATATCTTTAAAATGATTTAAAACATTCGTTTTTTATTCGTTCGAGGTGCTATTAAAAATCTAAATATTTTAAATAACGTTTTTTCGAATTTATTATATAATAGAATTATTATATATGCTGAGAAAATTAATCAAAATAAAGATATTTTGATGTCTCAATAAAGTCTTTTTCTTCGACGACGATAGCGACATCGACATCGTATTTGAAACGTTTATTAATAACTTCGTCGCGAGCTTAATATTATATCGTCAAATTACTTTAAAAATGAAAAAGATTGATGTATAAATGAGTAAATAATGATCATAAACGTAATTTAATACTTTTAATAATATAATAATCTTTTTGAATTCGATATCGCAATTATAAAAAATTTATGAAATAATACGATTTAATTCGTTCGGGTGATTTCGAGTCGCGAGCGTTAAATTTTATTTGAATATCACATATCTTGATGTGAGTTTGTTGATAACTTTCTTTACTGAGATGTTAAAATACGAGATCGTAAAACGATTTAATCGACGAGAGCGAAATTAACTAACGATATAATATATCTTCGAATATCGTTTATATATATATTAATAAAAGCGTTATATATAATCGATTTTATATAACGTTGTTATTGAGTAATGAATTTATAAACGATCGTTTTTATAATAACGAATAAACGAATTTGAGACGTATATTTCAAGTAGAAAATTAATTCAAATCGTTTAAAAATAATATATTCGAGATTTTATCGAATCGTATATTAGTTAATATCGTGTCTCTTTTATTGTTAATGTTAATATATAATAATTACTAAAAATCACGAATTTAAGTCTTCGAAGTTAAATCGTATATTATTTTAACGATATTAAATCTCTTAACGAGATTGAATATTAATAAATTTAATTAATATGCGACTTTGTTTTTAACTGCGAAGTAATTTAAGATTTTATTAACGTTGATATTTTTTTAAATCAGGGCGAGAAATAATGACGTATTTATTATAATTTTTATATACAATTTTAAATTTTATTTTAACGTATTGTTTAACGAACACATTCGACTTTCTAATAACTTTTTTCTTTAAATTAAATCGTTGATAAAAATTTACACGTGTCAAATAATTTTTATGTTATATAAATGTTTAATTTCGTTCGATGCTTATCATTATATATGTCTTTTATAATTATTTAATAATATTATCTTTTAAACATTTTATCAATTAACGTTTCGATTTATTTTCAACGATATATTTTATAAATTTTATATAAAACTTAAAAAATAATTGCTTCGCTTTTTACTTAAGTTTTTTATAAATATAAGCATTTATTTTTTATAAAAGATATAATAATGTTTTATAAAAATCGCTGAGTTGATTTAAGACGTTTTGAGTAATAATGTAAAAATTTATAATAAAATCTCGCCGTTTAAATATTGTGTACTCGCTTGCCTTTTCATTAAATCGCGATATAATATAATTAATTTAAAATGCGTCGATAAGATAATAATTTTTGTTAAAACGAAGTTTATTTTGAATTTATAATTTTCAATTCTCATATCGAAATTTATCAATATTATTGAAAACAAATAAATTTGATAATTTAAAATTAAATATAAATTTAAATAATTATTTATGCATTTTAAAAGATCGTTTTAGCGTTTAAAGATTTCGTAGCGAAGATGAAAGAGAAAATGTAATGTTATCAGATATTTTTTGATCTTATAACTATTAATTTGTAAGCTAATTCTTCGATTAATTTTTTTAAAATCGTTAATAAAGGTCATCAGCGAATAGAGAGCGCTATATTTATAATATGCGTAATCGTAATAAATTAAAAAGCGAATAGCGAATATATAAGTTTTCGTATATAAAATAAAATTGATCACGATATATAAACGATCGTGATTCAAATAAGCGACGCTGTGAAGAAACGTATTTCGATATTAATGTAAAATTTTGTTGAGAAAAATTCATAATGTGTTATATAAAAATTTCGATGTTTTCGAATAAAGTGTCAAGTTTTTAACGTGAATGAATATTATTAAATCGAATTTATAAAACGTTATACTCTTTGCGACGAAGGTAAATGTTAATATAATATGCGTAATGATTATAATGTTGAGATTTTGATGAAGGTTTCACGATTTATTGAAAATGTGTTTTCTTGCGAAGGCGATAATAGGCTCGTTTTTTAATCGATCGAATCGTCGTAAAGAATATGAATGTCTTAAATAATAATTTTTCGATTATATTAAGTTTCGTCGGGTGTTAATGAGGTAACGATGAAGCTAAATATAATTAAGTGTGTTTTAATGCGAGCAAATTCAATAAAGCGAAGCGAAGAAAAATTTCTTTAAAATGTGATATAAAACTCGTTTTTTGATGAATTGAGTTATCGTTGAAAATATAAATAATGTGATATATGTTTTTTCGAACGATGTAAATTACGATATAGGTATTTTTTGAATGTGAGATGTTTATATAATAGAAAAACTTAGTGTATTCTTTATCAGACTCGATTACTTACTTTAAGCAAATAAAAAACCCGTTAATTTTCTTCGTTAAAAGAGATATACGAAGAAGATTTATTATAATGTTAAAATTAATATAAAGTTTAAGATTATATAAGTGTATATAACGAGAATAATAAGTTTAAAAAAGAAAAATTATGTAAAAGAGAGAAAGATTTATATATAGGTCGTAAAATCACGCTAAACTCGATGAGCCCGATAGAGTTAAGTAGGCGATAAAGTTAAGTAAAATACGCTCGTAATAAAAATAACGTTATTTTACTTCGAGCTTAATAAAAGAAAAATTTATATTAAATTTATAATAATATTAATTTATATTTATATTAATTTATATTTATATTAATTTATATTTATATTAATTTATATTATATTATATTATATTATATTATATTTTTAATTATAATTTTTTTTTTTAATTTTTTTAATTATCTTTAATAATAATATATTTTTAAATAATAATTAATTATAAAAATTATAAATGTTTATAAATATTTAATTAATATAAATATAAAAATATAATATTACAAAAATTTATCTTTATCGTAATATATTTCTAAATTTATTTTTTATATAATTTTTAATTTATTTTAAAAACTTTATTATTATTTTATATTTCATGTTTTATATTTTATATATAAAATAAAAAAATAAAAAAACTTTTTATAATAATTTATTTAATATTTAATATTTAAATTTTGAACTTAAAGTTTAATATAATTAAATTTTCGTTTTTTTATAATAATTTATTTTATTATAATATAAATTTAAAGTTATAAATAATTTATATTATAATAAAAGTTATTATTATAAATATATTAAATATTATATATTTAATTAAAACTTTTATAAGTTTTATTTAAAAGTAATAATGAATAATAATTTTTAAAAAGTAAAAAATAATGTAAAAAGCGTTTTTATTTAAAAATTAAAAACTTTTATTATATTAAATTTAATTACATTAATTTAAAATTTTGAAAGTCGTAAATATATATATTATAAGTCTTTAATAAAAAAATATATATAATTTTTATATAAATTTGATTATTTAAACATTATAATAAACAACGATTTTTGTTATATCTTTAATATTAATATATATTCACCAAGATAGTATTGACCCTCTTGTCGCTCAGTATGAGCTCAAAAGCTTTGACCATGGTCTCCTTTGTCGCTTGCCCTCCGCCATCAAGAAAATTTGCGCATTTTCCGCCATGATGGGCAATAGCGTCATTCGTTCCCATGGCCAGTCCGGCCCCGTTGACGAGACAGCCGATGATCCCTTCAAGTTGGATGTACACTGGACCATGGTTTTTGGCTTCCAATTCAACTGTCATCTCTTGACTCCGGTCACGAAGACCGAACATGTGACTCTGGCGTTTTGATGCGGCGTTGTCGATGGACACTTTGGAATCGGCGCAGATAAAGCAGCCGGTCTTGGACTCACGGATCAGGGGATGGATCTCTACAAGAGTGGCATCGCGTTCCTTGAAGAAAGCTAAAAGGCGTTGGAGTAGGGTCGTTAAATTTTCACGATCCGCCTGTAAAGCAAAGCGTTCACATATCAGTGATACGGTCTCTGCGGTCACACCTTCTGTATACTTCAAGGACACTTTGACTACAGCTTCTGGGTCTTTGGCCGCTAGCTCTTCGATACCAGTGCCACCGCCTTGAGACATGACAAGTACTGGGCAGGCGTTGGCCCTGTCCGTAGTGATTGCCAGATAATACTCGTGCCGTATATTCAATTGCTCTACGACGTATACCTTGTCGACGGGAAGACCTTCAGGCGGGGTTTGACTAATAAACAATCGCTGGCCAAGCATCTTGACCGATATGGCTCTGCCTTCATCGACTCTGTTGTCGTTTAGTGGTAGCTTCGCATCGATGCAGGTGCCACAGCGCTTGGGGTAGAACAACTAACCATGAGACCATGTGAACGCCACCAATAAAACCATTTCCAAACTTTCCTTTTCCACGCCCTCCAGTGAGGATTTGGGACTTGATCACACCCCGACCTCCGAAATTATCGATATGATTTGCAACCTCGGTGTCCGTCGTAGCCAGCCGTCCCCGGGGTACGGGCACCTCGTACTGTGCAAGAAGATGTTGCGCCTGATATTGATGAAGACTCAGGCATCGTCTTTGAGGAAAGAGTATCTTGGTCAGGCATTTAAAGGAGTGTGGAAAGCTTGGTCGGGCCATTGCCAAAACGCAAGAGAGGACTATTTATCGGACGGGTCGTCATATACGAGTAAAAAAGAGTACACGGGTTGCAAAGCATGGCGCGACGTTAGCCAGTCCTCTATTTAGCAGTCGATCTATAGCACTACCAACTTGTTTAATACACCCGGAGGCCCGGACCGCGGTCGCAGCGGGGCCGGAACCGGAACGTTCTCCTCATGGCAGCAAGCGTTGATATCGAGGTCATCTTCGGAGAGCATTGCGAGGAACTAGATTACCAAGGTGGTTATTGCTTTGGAAGGCTGGTAGTAGAGGTGTGGGATTTTGACTAGCGTGATACTGCTTTCACTTCTATTCGGCGTATCAGAGTATCAGTACCCAACCCAGCACAAGCTATTAGCACGACAGTGCCGAAGAATTTCTTCTTCTGTTTGTAGCACGTTCAGTCCACCACATCCCCCAACATGCCCATTTTGACTTTGCCTTTTCCATCGTGTCCCCAAAGCTTGATCGACGTTGTGCCGGCGTGTTTTTCCAACAGCGCCCTGTAACTCTCCCCAGCATAAAATGGAGCCGTAGCCCGGTAACGAATGGATTCCGGAATCATGAAGTCGTCTGCCTGCTCATCTCTCCAGAAGTCTAGCATGTTGATTAGGTTCAACGGGCCATGCACAACAATATCCCTATGACCTTCAACCTCTCTACACCAGGGCCGTGAGTAATGTATCTTATGTGCATTGAATGTAAGCGCCGAAAATCGGAAAAGCGAGACTTCGGTCTGTGAAAAGTCTCGTGACTTTTGTGAAGTGTCTGGTGAAGGAAGGAGCCCATCGTCATGTCCAATAGACTCGGAGTAATCCTGCGATGGCGGAGGTCCCGAGAGCTGTGCGCGGAATAGCCAGTCCCTCCCGTCGACTAGAGCCAGACCTTTCGCGTTCTCAAACGTTTTCTCGACGCTGACGACAATCATTTCCTCCCCGGCTCTGGTGACTTTGGGCTCTGCAGAAACGAGCTTCGTCGTCTCTATTGCCTCGTCACCAATGCGAAGCGAATTTCCCTTTTCCCAGCTCATTCTACCACCAGCCCACATCCGTCGAGTGAACGGCTCCGCAGGACTATAGCTAATATCTGTGCCATCTCTACCAAGTTCGCCCGGCAATACGGCTGGCGTGAAGTAGGCGAGGTGGTAGCCAGGTGCAAGAGGCGTACCATTGAGTGGAACCTCATCCTTGAGAATTTGACCGCCTCGGTAGAGCCGCGGTCTGTTTAGAGTTAAGCTGAGACGTTGGATCTGATTTGGGTCGAGATTTTGTTTTCTGACAGTGAATGGAGCATATTTTGCAGTCTGGAGGAAGTCGTCAACTAACTCTTTGTTTCCGGCTGAGATGGCCGTTGAGGCCAGACGACGAAAGGTCGGCAGCAACATCGTATTCGAAGTTGACTCGTTATATTCGCATCATGGCCCAAGAGGGACGAGGCCTAAGTCGGATCTCAAAGTTTGTTCAAGCATAGGTCGTTAGAGAGAGGTGCATTGCGGCTTCCACTCTGCCAAAAGCAACGCAATGCCACGGCAGATCCGTGCCGCGGTGTAACTCCTTCTGCTCCTGGACCAACGGTTGAAGTGCTGTGATGCACAAACTTTTAGACTTCAGCATAGATAGAAGGGTGTTCCGTAGTCGAACATGAGGCCAGCGTTCTTTTTGTAGTTTGACCGAACACCACGTCGTCAAAGACTCCCTTGTAAGCAGTCTTGGCTAATACAAAAAGGCAATCCGCAGCCTAGCCTGGTCGTGTGAGACTAATGTACAGACGGTAAGTTCATATGTCAATGGATTTGTTATGACAGGCAGGGCATGCTGAAAAGATTCTCAATGCAGATGTTTAGTGTCCTTGCTCGTGCCAAGCCCACCAGTAGGAAAAGTGGAATTCACGCCAGAAGTGGATCGATCACAGGCGTTTCACGCACCTTTCGGCCCCCCTTTCTTTGGTTTCCGCCTCGGTGCAATTCATTTTGTTCAATGCCAGGCCCCGTCGTTGGCTGAGTACGTGCAGATAGTGAGGTTCGGGGCGCCGGGATTGGGAAAGTCGCATAGAGTATGCCAAGCCACTAGAGTAGGGCTTGGCCAATGGAAGCTCTCAGGAATACAATTCTTCATAACTTTATGTATTACAGTATTGCACGTATAAAAAGTAGCCTGTTAAAAATTGAAACCCACCTATCGACTTATTCGCATAATCACAGTAACAAGACAAAGGCTTCAATTCTCACAAGCGGTAAGAAACACTAAACGGAACATATTTATAGAGATCAGGCTAAACTTGTGGGCTCTGTGAGCCGTGCAACTGCCGAGTATTTTGACAGCTTGCCTAGACGCCCCACAACAAACATTTCTACCATCGTCGGACGTCATGTCCTCCTTCTCTTCAATTATGGTAGAGCGTATCTCAACCGTCAAATCCATCAAAATTCAATTGACCTTGGCATGATGAGACTGTCATTTGCACCTTCTGCTAATGACTGATAATTCTCCGTGCTTACAGCGGTGACGCTCAGCCTCCCCAGATGCAGCTGCATGACACTGCAGGATGACCGACGGATATTGGTTGAGAAATACAGATGCAGGAATACGGCTTCCAATTTCAGCTGACATCAGCTCTACCTAGATTCAAGAGATCATTAACAAAAGCACTGATATCTACGGGCCATGTCCCACTCTTTCCACTTACTATATCAGGGTTTCAGCTGAATGACTGTCATTGACAATTCTATGTTTTGTCACTGTAGCCAATTTTTTTTTATAAAAAATGTCTCTTTGCGGAGCCCCATGCGCGTTTTCCTTCACTCTCTCACTGCTGGTATATTCTTTACCAACGAATGGGCTTCTCACAGGTCTTCCGAAATCGACTGTTCCTGTGTCTACATCTACTAGCTATTATCCTGTAAACAGCACATCATTTCTTAACGCGAGCGTGACAAACACCATGCTAGCTTCGATTAATGAAGAAATCAGTGTGGCCGAGTTACACGAAGAGGAATGCCCTAGTCTTGTGGCTGCTATCGCTACCCCGGTCTCAACTGTTATATGTACACCACCACCTTTTGGGTTACCTCTTCCCTATTGTAAATACTTACACAACATATAATTTCCCAGAGTCCGTTTATCCACCAGCAAGCTGCTGTGGTTCATGCTCAATCCAGGCTTCTCGGGTTCAGGTCAATTACTGGGCCCCGGAGGCAGATTCGACAGGGACGGCGGCTACAACACAAGCTCCAGAAACACCATACACCTTGGTTTCGGATGGCTACACTTTCACCTCCCCCTCGGTATATGTCGTTTTCAAGGATCTATATGCCCAAGGGGACTGCACGTACTACGAGGAGGGCCAGATCGGTAATAACATTAGCGATGCTACTATTGCATATGATCCGGAAGCTCTGTCGACTGCTGAATGCGATCAATTCGGAAACAGTGAACTGTTAGGCTACAAAGCTATCAATTACTCGAGCTGGTACAACCCTTTGCCTAACAGCGTGGTTGAAACCCAGACAGGTTGTCAGCTTCTGGCTACGGAATTGATAAACCCTGCTGGAACGGATCTCGTCGCCAGCCCAATGTTCATGATGCCACAAGGTCTCTCGAGCCTCGAGCCCATATGGAGCTCCTACGGCTGTCAGGCAGATGGCCGAGGCCCAGCCTTCGACCCCCCTCGCGTTTTGACAAAAACGGGGGCTCTTGCTCCAGAGATTCAGCATCCTACCAGCAAGTCTGCGACAGCTACACCGGCGGCACAATTGTCGCCTCCAATCGTCACGCCTACCACTGCAAATTATGCACAACCGACGCTTGATGCAAGTACTCCAGACCCAAAGAGCGTAGGCGCGGAGCCTAAGGCAGGAGGACCTGTACCACAGACAGCAGTATCTGACCAGCGTACAATACCCACATCCCAGGATGTGGGTCCTCCTGCTGATGACCCTGGAGCCATAGCCATAGGCGCCAATCTCCGAACAGAGAAATGCTCGGCAAGTGTAGAAGTTGCAGGTCAGCCCCTCGTCAACTCAGATCCTACAACCCAAGGCCTAGGACCCGGTCCATCACAAAACATGGGAGAAGGTCTTCCCAACACGCCCCCAAATGCGGTCGCAAGACCAGAACCCACACCGAACCAGGGTTTCACGGTGGGCAACGAGGTTATTACAGCCAACAGGGCATCGCGATACGTCGTCAATGGCCAAACGATCACGCCCGGAGCTCCTGCCGTAATCATTTCTGGCACACCAATCAGTTTGGGTCCTTCAGCAATACACGTCGTGATTGGTACTAGCACAATTCCACTTGGAGAGCTAAAATCATCAACTTTACCATCGTTCACCATCGGAAATAAAGTCATTACTGCCGACAGTGCTTCTCAATACGTTGTCAATGATCAAACGATCACACCCGGAGCTCCTGCCGTAATCATATCGGGCACAGCAATCAGTCTGGGTCCTTTGGCAAGACAGGTCGTTATTGGTACTAGCACAATTCCGCTTGAAGAGCTAGAATCATCAGCTTTACCATCATTCACTATCGGAAACGAAGTCATTACTGCCGACAGTGCTTCTCAATACGTCGTTGACGGCCAGGCACTGGCACCAGGAGCTCCAGCAATCACTGTGTCCTGTACGCCCATTAGTCTTGCACCATCCGAGGCTTATGTTGCCGTAGGCAGCACCACTATCCCGCTTCAAAACGGAAACGCCCTGTTTCCACCCACCATCGTAATCAATGGCGAAGTAATCACTGCGAACAGCGCTTCTGATTTCGTCGTCGGAGGCCAGACTCTCACTCCAGGTGCTCCTGCAGTCACGATACAAGGAATACCAGTGAGCGTGCCTGCCGATGTCCTGCCGTTTATCACCGTCGGATCTCATGCATATCCCTACGCATTTAACTCTGCTGGTGATATCATTATAGCCTCCCAGACGGTCGTTCCTGGAGGCGTGCCGATCACGCTATCTGGAGAGACGATCTCTGAAGCGTCCGATCGCTCGGATCTGGTTTTGGCATCGGGGGGTGTTGTGAAAACTGAAGGATTGGCTCAATTAATCGTTGGTGCTCTGGGCAAAACGGCAGTATCGACTGGTAATGTGGGGGGTAATACGAGCTTCAACGGTCAGACGTTCACTGGCGGGGCAAGTAAGAAGACTGGGATGGATTTGTTCGGGTTGGCGGTTACGATAGCGCTCCTGACAGCGTTTGCTCAAGGGACTAGTTGACGATTTCCATCGACTATAGAATGAAATAAAGACTCCTGAGCTTGTACAAAGTAGTCTCGAATCAGTCTTGTAAGCACTCATATTCCGCTTACCGCATCGCGCATTACCACGGAGAAGACGAACCGGACGCCAATACTCCAGGGTCAAGATTTCGGATGGCGCCCCCACTGAAAGAGCTACCGGGACCAGGCTTCCAGATCTACCTCGGAACTCCGCCTTCTCAAAGCTCAGTTTGGGGTTCAATGCCCTTATCTGGCCGGATAGACTTTCCCAGGAGATGGTTCTGGGGATCCCCCAGCTACGGGGCCGCTTTCCGAAACCATGGCTCAGCGCTCCGCAGGACCTCGGGTGCGGACCTCTTGTGATGCCACGCCTATCGATGAGAAACATGCAAAGCAACCGCATCGACCGCAACCATTCACGCACCCACGCCGTCCCCTTTCTGCCCTCGAATCCACATGCCCCAACGAGACCAGCCCTCGTCCCCACCCTATCCACCACCCTAATATGATTGGTCATGGCGAGCCACCTGCGGCGGACAGGAACCCCAAAGAGTCCACGACTTCAGGATGGATCGATCCCTACCTCGAGAAGAAAAAAAGACCGGAAAGCGACGCAAGCAAGCCACGCGGGCTCTACAGTATACACTTCTTTGGACGCAGTCACGGGATGACAGGAACTCGTGCCGGAAAAAAAAGAGAAGCCACGAAGCCGCTTGGCATTTTCGGCAAAAGAGCGATTGCCTTCTTACACCATTATTGATTGCCCTTGCAGGCTATGTAACCACTTGACGGTGGCGGCGACAACGGCGGGCATTGCAGACTCGGTGCGGCCGTTATCCGGGACGCGCCTTTCAGCTATGTATAATGCATCGGGCATGTCACGGGGAGGATTGACTACGACACACTTCATTGCGCGGGCATAGCGAGTGGACAGGCGGAAGCGGAGAGAATGGCACATGTAGAGCATAGGTATGGATTCCCCGACCGATCAGATTACAGCAATTCGTCTTTCAAAGGTTCCCGTTGAGCGCTCGAGATGTGGCCATGGCAGCGAGCAACATACCTCCTGAATCCTACCCAAACAACACCTAACCTTGGCCACCTCCCATCTCTCTCATCCAAGTTCCTCTCACTACTCGCCCTCAAGACAGCAATATGTGAGATCTGCAAGACATTCATACAATTTTTTGATTCTTTGGCTATATAGTACAAGTGTAGAGCTAGCTACTTGGGTGGAGAAACAGTACCAGCTGCTTGCAAGTGATACCCTTTTCCATTTTTCGTGTCACTGTCGGCACTATCGCCGAGAGTGGGATCAATCTCACCTGCGATTGACCTACACTTTTTATTCGTCGTCGACGGCGGCGCCGTTGCCACCTCCGTATACCGAATCGGGCTCAGCGACATCGCGCCTCTCAAGGTCGTCCTCGACGGCGGCGCCGTTACCACCGCCGTAGACGGAATCGGGATCAACGAGTTCAGCACGTTTCCCAATAATACCTTTCAGCCTGTCAGCGATGGTTGCACTTGTACTCTTCACGTACTCCAACATGGTGATCATTAAACGACATACCGTGACGTTTCTCCAGATCATCGTCGACCGCGGCTCCGTTGCCTCCTCCGTAAACTGAGTCCGGATCAACCAGCTCGGCGCGCTTCACAATGTCTTCGTCATCAACGGCGGCCCCGTTGCCTCCTCCGTAGACTGAGTCCGGATCAACCAGCTCGGCGCGTTTCACGACGTCTTCGTCATCAACGGCGGCCCCGTTGCCACCTCCATAGACCGAGTCTGGCTCAGCAATGTCGCGACGAGAGAGCCTTGAAATTTCTATAGAAGGTTAGATCGGTGTTCAGGTTGGTATGATCAGGTGAGATACCTCGTGACTTCAAGGGAACGGCGGTAGTGGTGAGGCATACAGCTGCCACTGCAGCAAGTATTTGAGTGAAATGCATTTCTGGTGACGAATTCTGAATCTTTGTCTTGTCGAGACTGGAAGGCTGGTCTGTGTCTGGCCTTTTGGTTGAGTTGAAGGTTATGAGGTAGCTGATGATGTTTGAACGAGTTGAGCGAGGTGCCTCGAGGGCCTTTAAGTATTCAATCTCTGAGTTGGTCCTTTTTGCTAAGGTTGTCGCTTCTTTGGTGCGTCTCTTGATCTACTACACCCAGTGTTTTCGTCTTCATTCTTAGGATACCGCTTCTGTAGAGATCTTCTGCGATCTTCTGCGCTGTGTGCTCCATTGCATTAGAATCAAGCCTCTTTTGAGCCGGTGTCAAGCCTCCATTGCAGGTCGTCGACAACGCACAGTCATGATATATAGTAGATTCGACGTCATCAACTGACCGATGATCACGGTGATGCTGTCTTGAATGCCTCTATCATCAAGTTGCTCCATGCCTCCTCGGGTGAGACGTCCAAATTGGGTTGGCGCAAGCGAACAATATGCAGGCTGTTTACTCGAGGATTGTGATCAGCAAAGATGATAATGATGATTAAAGATACGTCGACGATGCAGCACTATAGGAGCGCAAATGAGGGATTATCGAACGACGATGGATTGACGTCAAGGCCCTTTTAGCCCAAGAGCATCATCAGTGACCGCCGAAGCTAGGACTGTCCTCGAGCATTGCAAATCCCTTGAGGCTATAAGATAGCAGTACTGCCGAGTATGATAGCGATATAGCAGCGTAGTTATCTAAACGAGTTCAGCAAATGATACGCAGTGGGCATAATAGTTGAAATCTTGGGGCCGAACGAATCCCAGATAGGAAATTGGAACCACCAAGACATTGTGTATGTATGACGCAAGGAGGCATACGAGGCGTTGGACGGCGAGGAGGATCCTCCGAAAGGGAGAGCGATCAGAAGAAACGGACTTGCTTCCGTTCAATCTTGACAGCTAAACGATAAGCGCGAACGTTGCAAGAGTGACGAGTCGTTGCATTAGAAGCTGATGAAGTAAAGTATAAAAATTGTTTCTGACAAGCTTATCAAGGTATACCTTTACACTAACGGGAGGATAACAGTGTTTTAGCGGCCTTGGCCGGGGTGTTCTCGGGGTGATGGCGGGGCTACGGGCCACTCCCATGCCTTAGCCCCAGTAACCCCACACCCTTAGTAATTGCTGATCAATGGTAGACTTGGCCTTTGACTTGGACAATGGCTTGCATTGATGCAAGCCACACGTCTGCAGCCATTGGGTGATCATCCTTTCCACGATAAGGCTTCATTGAACGCCGGTTTCGGCTGTACATAAATTCCTCTTATCCTTGCGATCGACGAAGTTTGATCAGCGTGTCTCCCGCTCTGATACTCATGCTGGCAGCAATCATTCATCTGCTACCCACTAGCGAACACCGGGCAACGCCTCATGAGAAGGATTCGTCGTAGCTCTGGCGAGAATATCAACCCAGTCTGACTTCCACACTCAGGGACTCATGGCGATCCTCAACAGGACGATCTGCCTGGCTCTATGCTTCAAGTCATCACCTTCAACAAGACACCCTTGGTTGATAAAAGGATCAAAGTCAACATTCCTGAGCACTCTCTGGCAACTGCAGAGTCAATGATTTCTGCTGTCTCGCTTTCCACTTCTCATCCATCCGTGATATCTTCATAGCCTACACTGCACTATCCCAACTTCCTGTCAACCTGAGCATCATGGCTTCACTCAAGCTGTGGCAGAACGTCAAGCAATGGCGCTATACTGACCATGATCCTGTTGACGTGGACCCTGAGGCAGCCGAGAAGTTCCTCGAGGAAGAAGACGAAAGCATCTCCACAGAAAAGCGAGACCAGCGAGCTCAAAGACTTGACAAACTACGCCTTCTGACCATCGTGAATGTCGTCATTCTCGGTGTGACTGTGTTCTTGAACAGCCTACCTTATTTGAGCAATTTAAGACCGCACGACAAGAACGCCGACATCAAAGCGGTCTCATCCTACTGTAAATATAGCCTCCCCACAATCACCCACTCGTCGTTTCGCTGAACTCTCCAGCTCCCCTACTCAACGACATCGACGTGCAACTCCACGACGTCCGATTCAACGGCACGCTCTGGCCGTCCGAGACCCCCGCCTGGAGCCGCCGCGAGCCCGGCCCCGAAGTCGACGAGCTGTGGGAGAGATACGAGCCCGGCAACCTCTTCCCCATCCGCCGCGCCGACGTCGTGGCCCTGGGCAAGGACCCCGACACCGCGGCCCGCTTCCCCGACGACCACTGGCACATGGGCGACGACGCCTACGTCGCCTCGCTCGACGCTTTCCACAAGACGCACTGCCTCAACGAGCTCCGCAAGATGACCTTTGAGGACTACGGCCACTATAAGCCGCTCAAGCATCGACATGGCAAACTCTGGTGGATCCATCTCCGACATTGCGTCGACATGTTGTTGCAGGACCAAGTCTGCCATGCGGACGCGGATGTCTTGACGTACAATTGGGTCGACACGCAGCCGTATCCCTTTCCGGATTTCAGCATCAATCGCAAATGTCGGGACATGGAGGAGCTGCGGGAGTGGCGCGACGAGCGGATTGTGGATCTGGACAGATACAAGCAGATGAAGAAGCCAGAGGGGGTGCGCCAGTTGCCGTTTGAGCCGGGGTACTATGAGATGTATGGATTCAATAAGAGCACTCTGTTTCCCGATGGTAGGGGCTATGAGAAGTACATGGGGCTCGATAGATTGGAATGATGTCAAAGTAACGCAGCGATAATAAAATTCAATCCATTGGCATGTCCTTGAAAGGGAACGTTTCCTTGAAGTAAATTACCATCAATACTAAGTGCGAGGTTACCAAGTATGCAATCTCTGCCCTCTCTTGCATCACTAGCTCCCAGTCAAGCAGGTGCATCAAGCCCCAAAATGCATGCTCTAGATATACACCATTACATCTCCGCACTGATTGATCGGGCTCCATACCTCCAGTAGCTTTTGATCAACTTCTCAGCCTTGGGTCTACAGAGAAGACGCGATGCTGTGCTAGCCACATGGTACAAGGAGTGACGTTGTTGAAAACGGACCTAGGAGGACATGAATGCACAAGTCAAGAGACTTTAAACGCGCAGTATGATTCTCCATGGTCATCTAAAAACTAGCTTTAAAAACCTTGATAAAAAAAAAAAAACACTTAAGCTAAATGGTCATCTCCAGCAACTTTAATCCCGTCGTGCAAGATCTCAAGGGTAAAGAAGCGTGCGTAATGATCGTAATTTGGAGAACGAAAATGTACTTGTCATACGGAGAGCAGATGGTCACATTAGACTCAAGCTCGGGTATTCATGTATCCACACTTTGAGATGTGTAACGGCGCGAGTTACACAAGTCCAAAGAAGCCTCAGCACAGGGGAAGGTGGTCGTGACTGAAGGTGCTCTGACATCCAAACACAAGAAATTCATGATTCATCGAGATCCAAATATTGGTGTTGTCACGCTTCTTGCCCCCATACCAACGTCGCTTTCCGCAACCAGAAGTAAGAAATTTCAAGAGCCTTCCTAGTCTGAAGTCGAGCTCCTGGGTCGTTTAGAGCCACGCTGAGCGCTTTCCAGCGTCTGTGTTGTATCGGAGCCCGATGGCGCCGGGCGTCTAGGCGGTAATGGATCTTTGGGCGAGTATGTCCCCATGTAATCTCTCTCCCAATACCATTTTCCGAGCTGTTGGTGGAACTTTTGAAAGTTCCTGAACATCTGCATTTCCATACGCAGTCGCCCAGGCTCGAACGGACGAAATGGCGGTACTCCCAGAAGCGGAACGTGGTAATCTGCTTCTCCGAGCAGAATGATAGCAGCACATGGTTCTTCTTTCTCGTGAAGCGTGGCAATTCGTGCAAGCTGGGCAATTGGAGATAGCGTAGCCAAGCCATCCTCCTCGGTGTAGTCGTAGACTTCTCGTTCCAGCCACTCACGGTCGAATGCTTTCCATGTTTCTGCTTCATATTCGCCGCTATACAAATCACGCTTCTCTGTCTCCTTGAGGTGATGTATGACCGCAATCAGTCCTTCAATCCTAGAAACAGACGCAGAGCAACTAGTCATTTGGCGATAGTCAATTCGAATACAGAAGTCCACCAAGTCATTCTTGTCCCTATACTGGCATATTGCAAGAGCGGTAGCAACCTGACACGCGCAGGGTGCGCAATATATGTACACTCTGACGTGGTATCTCCCGTCATCTTGGGGCACAGGCTCGCCATGAGTTATTGCGTGAGTCTTCATGGTTTGTTGGTTGTCAATGTACTCTTCCGAGTTGTTGGAGGTGAATTTATGTGGGTGAAGATATTTTGAAATGCGGTAGCCGGGAGCCGATTGGGTCATGACACTTCCCGGCGCTATGAAGTTGTTCTTATGCCGAAAATACATCTTTCCAAGGCTTGATTGATCGCAGGGTGTCTCTGAGTCAAAAGCACGACAAGGTTCGGTCAGTACGGAAAATATCTCTGTTTTTTGATCTAGGTAGACTTTTTCTGTCAGCTCTATTCATTGAAGCATCTCTGGTGACACACACCTCGGTGATCCCCAAAATAAGTTGGTATTATGGAGACATCCACTCCAACACCTATGCCGCTATTGTTGGTGGTGCCATAGTGCTCGAGGCGTTCGTCAGCTAATCGATTGTCGAGAGTAGCCACCACTGATGCGTCAATCGCCGCGCTTGCCGCGGTCCACCACAAAGGATAGTCATCCTTGCAGGCTTCTTGAAAAAGGTGTAAATTTTGAATGTCGTCTACCATTGAAGCGATATCGTCTTGTAATTTCTGGTCTTGCAACTCAGATGACACAGCTACCGTTGTCTCCAACGCGTCTATCAAGTCACGGATGTCCTCCACGAGATGTTGGAAATTTGTCTCGTCATGAACGGCCCACCTAGTCTTATCGAGAACGGTGGGTCCTTGCGACCGACGACCCAGTCGAAGGCGAAAGCGTTTGAGCGCATTGGCACTGATACCTGAGTGTGGGGCGGCATCATTGGTGGGAGTATATGCTCGTAATTCATATTTAACTTTGAGACCCTCGGTATCTTTCAAAAGGTGATGGATACAATCAAGGCATCTTTGCGTTAGAATCTGGCGTTTGTGTGCGCTCTCGGAGATTGGCCCCTCGGTGTGCTGTTGCTCGTTGCAAATGCCGGCAAGATCACCCCAGACGAGTAACCGCTCTTGTTGATACTCGAGCTTAACCAGTAGAACCTCGAAATGCTGCTCGAATCCTTTGGCTGCCCTGAAGTATTCGAAGCAGTCGATGCATGTAGCGAATAGAGCGGCTATTCCTATACTCAGACTGATGGGCTCCATGGGAACCGTTTATATCGTCTTCGACTTGAGTCAGATGTATTGACTGTCGAGGAAAGTGAATTATTAAAGAACATCTTGATCGATCACGATTGATGGAAGGGTCTGATATCTGCAGCTGGAGAGAATAAGGCTGAATGGGGGCTGAGTCGGCAACAGTGCTGCTCAGCCAGCAACTCTCTAGTGTCATATCATTTGATTTGTTTGTCTGTATCAACTAAGAAGCCGAGGAGGAGTCTGGTTCCAGACGCGCATTTGCCGAGTGGCGCTCAGGCAACAGTTCAGGCCATCGGAAAGAACCAGGTTTTTCCACAGCGCGCATTTGACCCACGTCAGTTGCGACTTTCAAAGCTGAAATACCTTGCACTTGGAAACCATACTTTCACGCACAATTGGTAGATCGATTAGATCACGTCACATGGCGGAACTCTGGAGACGCTGATATTAGGTGATTGCCCTATTCAATTCTCTATGTATACTTTGGTCCTTGCTTAGAAGATGGCGTGTCGATAGTCTGCCACGACTATTACTGGAAACTTCTTGTCAGGGAAATACATGATGAGAAGTCCGACCCGCAAGACTCAAACCATTGAACCTGAGGAGGTCGCTTATACCTATTGTTCCAGCAGCAGGAGGCAGTATTCCCAAAACCAACGAAAATATCATGCGGACATGGTGACTGGCCGGATCATGCATTCTAAGGTGGTAATCAATTTAGACATAGGCTGGAGCGTGCGAGATATATTGCCTTTGACGGTGGCACTGGTCTATCGCAACGGGAAGAGTCGAGGCGAATCGAAGACTCCTATGAAAGCTTCCGAACAAACTGAGGGGACAAGGCGTTATTGAGGATATCAGATATGGCGGAGCCATCTTTCATGCTGTTATCGACGAAAGATGGCCCAGTCAACCAGGAAGGCGCGGGTAGCACAGACAACTCCGCGGACAGCGAGGGTATGTCTGGAACGGAGGGTCAGGGAGGGGATGAGAGTGCGTTTCGCAGTCTTTGTGATACCGTGACCCGCGGCTTTGGCGGTGGCTTGGGCTTCGCTCCCCAGTCCTTTGGCTGAAGCAGTCGGGCTTCCTCAAGAAATGTCTGTTTCCTCTTCTCTTCTCCCTCTAGCTCTGCGACAGTTGCTCTCGAACCATCAAATCCATGCTTATAGTTCCAAATATCGCGACGACGACGTTCTGCTGCGACCTTGGCTTCCAATTTCGATTGTGGCCCCGAACTAGCTGATTGATCCCCCTTGAGCATTTTCTCCACCATTTCCATCCAGTTTGGTTTTATTGCATCGTATGATCCCCTCCCCATGGTAAGAGTGTAGAGTTGACTTTTTGTTGACGTGGAAATGGAGGACGAGATGCTGAGCTTAAGAGGTTGTTGCACTGAGGTCTATAAGGAGCCGTGCGACGCCAGTATTTATGACAGGTCTTGTGATTGTTTAGCATTCATCATCTCTAGGTCTCAACACGCCAAGTAGATACTGATTCGCTGTGTGGACTGTCCTTTCCATAGCACCTTCAGATCAAGAGCGTGTAAACAAGAGAGAAACGAAAAGTCGCAGGACGGACAAGATAGTGTTCAAGTGAGAAGGCTGCGAGTGAGCACCGAGGCGGTGACGTAGTGCTTGCATGTATCGCTATAAATAAGGCAACCAATTTAATAATAGATTCCAAGCCTAGTCATTGTGCATGCATATATTGCTACATATAAATGAGGCAACCAATGAAATAAAAGATTCTAAGCTTCGTCATTCGAGATTCCTGTTCAACCCTTTCCCCTAGGCAACTGACCTTAAGTAGCTGTAACAAGCACCCCGAAATAATAGGACTCTTCTTGGACGATGGAAGCAACGGATCTTGAGTTGGGCATCCAGGCCAACTGTCGCCGTCTTGAAGGCTTCCCTTCTTTTGGTCACTTTATAGCGGGAGACAGACAAGAAGCAATTTACCGCAAGTTTGGATCTCTCAGCGCTCGTAGCCTGCTGTATCAGCAGAGCGAACTCCACCACTTAGAGCTGCAGCTTGAGACTCTCGACTCAGAAGATGCGTGCGATCTTGGGAATGTAGCTGCCCAGCAACGTGCAAGGGAATGGGATCACTTTGCAAATGATGATAATGAGGATGCACAGCTTCGCCGAGAATTGCAAAACAGGATCAAATGCAAGGTGAAGGAGTATCGCAGGTACCCCTGGTCGTCAAGCTGAGACCAGGATCATTGCTAATCAGACGTTGAGATATCAGACGAAGCATTGCTTTTGAAAAGCCGAATATTGACCTTGAATCCCCCAGCAGCAAGGTCTGTTAAAATCTTCAAGACATGGTTTACCTCAGCTTCTATCCCTGTACTTTGGGCCCATGACGAGCACTTGTTCGACCAAGAAAAGGACTTGGTAGCTCTTGCACCCGTCGACACTGACAGGCTGAACCAATTTCTGACAATGTATTTTGGCTGGCTTTTCAGGGTATGTCTGACTTCGGGACAATTCTATTGCAGTCGTATTGATATCGAGAGACTGAACATCTCGCTAGGAGAAAAGAGACGACAGGCTACCACCCAACATGTTCTCCTTTCCGGAGCGACGCATTCAATGTGCTGGTGCTGTTATCTCAACTCTGTTGAGCGCGGTGTTACTGATTGGGGCCATAATCTGTCTACTGCTCGTGCCTGATGGGCGCACTGGCGTTCGTGTAGGTATCATCGTGCTCTTCACCAGTCTCTTCGCAGGCGTTGTTGGCCTTCTCACAAACGCAAGGAGAGCAGAGGTCTTTGGGTCATCCGCTGCGTATGTTAAGGCGATCAATACTTGACCAAAATTCATCTGATGTGTCGTTAGCTACGCTGCAGTCTTGGTGGTCTTCATTAGCAATAACTTGGGGAGTCCGCAGCCATGACACAGTCGGCGAATATACGGGGTCGAGTGACTGGAGCTCATTTTGACAGGCATTATTCATTTATTATTGTCAATTCATCCGCTATTCGCCATAGTGGGACTGGGGATTATTAGTTCCTGAGAGGCTGAGACACGGTCGAATGATCCGTCAGAAATCGGCATTATCGCAGGAGCCTGCAGGAAGGTGGGGAATTTGCGCAATCCGTCGCGGTGATATAGCTGCACAATCGTATGATTGGCTACCACAGCCCCCCACAGCGTGGCCTTCATTCATAGGTAATTCGATCACGTCACATTTGGAGGGTAAAATGTATGGGCATATTTCCAACATATGTGCTTGCAGCTAAGATGGCCTTGTGACTGTCTCAAATTGAACGCATCCTTACTTGGAGGAAGCTTTCAGGCCTCAGCACTCTGTTGGATTCAGCTCGAACGAAAAAAGCTGGGAAATAAAAACTTACAAATTGCGAACTTGGAGCTAAGCTCTACTCGTCGTGCTCTTCGGGATCTCTCTACAATCTCTTCGTCTTGCGTGTCCGTTTCAACCTCTGTCGGATGTGCTTTCACCGTCTGCAGATTCTGTTCCACTCGATATGAGCACTTACACCGACCCCGAACAGATCGCTACTGCCTATTCGACTCTCCAACAGATCTTCAAATCAGGCAAGACCAAATCCAGCGCATGGCGGATATGGCAGCTCAAGCAGGTTTGGTGGATGGTAGCCGACAACGAAGAAGCCATGGTCAAAGTCCTTCATTCCGACCTCAACAGACACGATTTCGAATCCTATTGGCTTGATGTTGGGGGAGTAAAGCGCGACATTCTCGATCACATCAAGCATCTCGAAACTTGGACAGCGGATGATATTCCCGATGCCGGCTTCCTGTTCGGAACCCTCTGTGGAGCACGCATTCGTAAGGAGCCGTTGGGAGTCATACTGATCTTAGGTACATAGAACGCCCCGTTCGTCGTTACTCTTGCGCCAATGGTCGCAGCGATTGCGGCTGGTTGCGCTGTCTTGGTAAAACCTTCGGGAATCACAATGGCTTCTCAGGATTTTATGGCGGAGATCTTGCCAAAGTATCTGGATCAGGAGGCCATTCAGATAGTCACTGGAGGCCCGAAGGAGACCGGGCTGATCTTGGAGCGTCGTTTCGATTCAATTTTTTATACGGGCTCGTCGAAAATTGCCAAATTTGTGTCTGCAGCAGCAGCAAAGCACTTGACTCCAACTGTACTGGAATTAGGCGGACAAGCCCCTTGCATTGTCACTGGGTCAGCGGATATCGATTCTGCTGCGAAACGTATTACGTACAGCAAATCCCTCAACTCAGGCCAGATTTGTTTGGCTGCTAATCATGTCTTTTTCGATCCAAGTGTTCATGATAAATTTGTTGAGCGAGCGATACACTGGCTCGGCCAGTTCTTGAAAGGCGATGGCAAAGATCAAGAAACTCGTATTGTCAATGAGCGCAACTACGACCGTTTGGTCGAGCTTGTGAATCGGTCTAGAGGGAATGTTGCGTATGGTGGTGATAAGAGTCGGGAAGATAGATACATTCAGCCGACTCTTGTCACGAATGTGAACATGCAAGGTGAGCTATATCATTCTCACGCTTGATCAGCATGTACCACGGTGTCGCCATGATGCATGATCGAGGCCGAGCGACGAGTGTACTGTTTTCAGGACACCATGCTTCCACGGGTGTTGCCCTGGCACGCTTCATCATCGCTTGCAACGCCAATCGGTACACGGGTTCCTTCGCGTCCCCGCATGGAACAGAATGGAACTCAATGAGGGCCTGCCAAAATCGCACCATTCTGAAAAATACCGATGTCTCTAACTCCACAACAACGCCACAAGATAGATGACTTGTGGTACGACGATAACTTTTCACGAACCTTCTCTACAAGTTTCGTACTAAGTCTTTTCGCTTAGCTTTTATCTTCACGAATTCATCTTGCTCTGGAGATTGCCCTCATTGAAGTCCATCTTGTTCTGTGCGAGGCGTCCTGCCTAGGACACTGGAGAGAGAAATCCACTGACAAACCCTTCCACTAGACTCTCTGATGTCCGAAGAGATCTTCGGTCCCCTCCTCCCTATCATAAAGATGGATTACCACCAAGCATGCTCACTAACGTCCAAAGGCGAGCACCCTCTGGGTCTCTACATCTTCAGCACCAGCCAAGCCGAAATCGACGAAAGTATGTCTCATCCCCCTTTGTTTGTTGATGTGCGACGTTCACACAATACCTAACATCCTCCACACGGTCCTCTCGAAGACCAACTCCGGCGGAGTAACAATAAACGACATAATGATCCACGCCGGCGTCCCCAACACGCCCTTTGGTGGCGTAGGTAAGTCCGGCACTGGTGCTTACCACGGTCGTTATGGCTTCGACGCTTTTACGCATCGGAGGCCGGTGGTTTATGTGCCTGGTTGGATGGATTATTTGTTTGGGTTTCGGTATCCGCCGTATGATAAGAGACATGTTTCTAAGGTTACTATCAATAAGCCTGGGTTTAAGAGGGGAGAAGGTTTGGAGGATCAGGTGATTGGTGATGGGAAGACGGGGAGATTGGTGGTGATGATGGGAAAGTGGGCCATTATTGCAGTGGGAATGGCGTTGGTGGATGCGACAATGGGGGGGAGGCCGAGGTTGTTGGAGGTTTTAAAGGTTTGGGTGGATGGTCTGAGGTCCCTGTTGCCGATGTAAGAAGTCACAGTTCCAGACGCTCTTCTTGTTCCCAGCACATGGCCTGCTTGGGCTGAGCGCGGCTTGGCACTGCCTACATATGTGGGCTTCACAGCATAGCATGATCAGTTCTTCATAGCTATCCGTTCACACTGCTACGAATACTCCAAGCCTTTTGCACCTGATCTCAGTTCATAACATAAACCTGGAGTCAGAAAATTGGAACGAGCGATTGTTCGACGATGTGAAGCATGTCGTTGAAAGCCGCTTGTTTAAACCCTAAAGCCGGCACTAACTTATCTCCTTACTTAGAGTAGGTCGTTTTGGAGCCGCAACAGGTTTTTCAGCTGCGATAGGAATATAGTCATCTTCTCATTCTCTCACGCTTTGGTAATTAGACCAGTTCCCAGAGCATTCTACACAACTTTTCTCCTGACATCCTTTTCTAGCCTGCTTCTAGTGCTGCGCAGATTCAGTATGGCCAACCTCCTCACAGTCGACGTCGCCGCTGCCAATGTCAGCAACACCACCTTCGCACACAAACTTCGCCTCATTGGAGGTCCTTTTGGCCTACAAGAGCTCGAGTCTGTCCTCAGCTTTCCTCAACGCTATGGCAAAAGCTGGACTATATCCACACGGACATCAGACGTCGTCGCCGCGGTCTTTACCATCCTAGTCTTAACCTATGCAATCGACCACTACTTGTTCAAGAGTCGATACCTTGTGCATATTGGTGGTGCTAAAAGAGAAAAAGATCACGCGGCTGCCCTTGACAAGAAAGCCTCCCTCTATGAGAAGGAAGCTCTCATACTCGAATCTGGGCAGAAACGCGGTAATGATGAGGACAGCAACCTGGATCCCAAACCAGAGCACGACTCTGAATCTCTAGCGTCAACAGCCCGTTCGCGACGAGTGTACAAACCCATCCAAACTCTGGCTATACTTTCTCTCCTTGCCATGTGTGATGGGAAAACGATGAAGGAGATTTCGTCTAAAACCCGCAAAGGAACACAGGAAGACTCAAGCGTAAAAGCTGATCCAAAAGGGGGGGTGGATAGGTCTTCTCCTACTAGCCGGTGGGGTAGATTTGTTCAACACCCATGGTTACGAACAATGTTGGATTTTACCATATTATTTCTGGGCTCACTGGTCATGCTGGTCGTCTTTGCGTTTCACCTAATTTTCTGGCCATTGCTCCTTTCGCTCTTCATCGCGCTACAATGTGTCTTCTATGAGGATCTCAACCACAGCGCAACAGTTCCGTGGCAATATATCGCCCTGAAGTCAACCCTTTACCTCACCTCTTGGACGATCATTGGAGTGACTTTTCTGATGAAGCCGAACCGATTACAAATCGTGCTTTGGAAGTGTTTCAAGTGGACCCACGCTGTAAACTGGTGGCTGTTCTGGGTCGGCCTCTATTCCTACGATCTTTGCGACTTTGTGGCCAGACGGAGCGGTTTCCACAATACCAGAATCACGAAGGAAGTGATTATGTTCCTCCTGCGGCCATCGCTTGTCGCGTACCTCTATTCTGGGGTGGTACGTGACGCTGTTGTCGCTGTGCGATTGGGCAACTTCTTTTGGAATAATGATATTACGAAATTATGAGACTTTGATAGTTTTTACGGCGTCTTTATGAAATGGTATGAGAAGTGACTTTGGATGGCGTGCAGGCGTCAAGTTCTTGCAGAGGGTTGAAGGCACCGCCCGCCCCGCCCATTATGTCGTCGTTCAGGATCAGATCGGCTTGGAGCAAACGTACCTAGAGACCCACAAGCTGTGCTACCTCTTCGGTCGGGCAACGAAGGCAGTGTCAAACTGCCCTCCAGCTTACTAGGCCGACCTTCTCTGCGAGCGTGCTAGATGCTATCTGTAATTAGGTTGTTTCAAATTTTTGATTTTTATAGGTTTTGTTACGGATTCCTCTACCTGACATCCCGATTAGGCTTAGCGCCTTGGCATTGCCGCACTGCAGAGACTTCTTCTTCTGCAGGCCACCCGCATTCCTACATCATTCATACATTACACATTACACACATACATATGTTCCACATTAGGACTTGTCCTTGACAGGTTTCTAATTAAGGCTTGAATGTTCAATATCTTATCGTAATCATTATTCATTATAAACGAAATACGTTTAAAGAAAAATTATAAAATTGTTTATCTTAAAATTAAACAGATTATAAATAAATATAATAAAGAAAATTTGTGCATTCATAGTTTATGATTATTTTATTACGTGATATTATGATTTTAAAAAAAAGAATTTATATATTATTCTTTAAAACATTCATAATATTTTATTAAATATTTTTTGATAAAATTTTCTTGATATTTTAAAATGTAATAAATGAAAGTTTAAGTTATTTATTAACTATCGAATTATCTGGCGAGTAAGATACTATTGTCATGGTTCCAGCCCACAGCCTTACATGACCCGATTGGGCCTAGCGCGGCTTGGCGCTACTCACATATTCGGCTTCACAGCATGTATTTCTCTTCATAGCTGTTATTTCGTTCATATCGGAATACAAGCATTCAGCATCATTCCGTTCCCTGACACTATCCTCTAGTCAAACAGTTCGTCTGAACCTCGTTTAGAACAGTATCTTATATGCAAAGGGTTTTTATAACACTGTGGTATCGTATAATCTGAGGCGCTAGTCATATATCTTAATAAGCATATTATGATCAATCGGAGAGGTCGGAGAGGCGCTTTATCAAAATAGAAGCTGCCGGAGTATACATACCATGATTCTCATATAGGATCCCTGTTATCAATCAATTCATCATACAATATGTCTTGCTAACCAGGAGAGTACCTCTTGAAACGGAGGTACGCGCCCAGGATGACTATATATATGAAAAAAAGATAATACCTGTTGCCAGGGTATAAGACACGGCAATTGTATTGTATCTATTCCGCTACACCGTTATTTTACTTGAATTGCTATTTCAGGCCTGCTGGAATTGTTATTTCAGGTCTTTTGGGAGGACTCTTGACTGTAACGGAGTAGGTACATATGAATTTGCCCTACCTTGTGAGGATTAAGTACCATTACTCAGCAGACTACTGGGATTGATATCTTACAGTCTAATTATGGCCTACGTCTGAAAAACGTCATTTTGAACGGTATCTTATGTGCAATACTATCTTATAACGCTGTAGTATCTTACTTGCCAGATAACCTGGTAGTTACTTTATTTTATAAATTGAGAATTGGAAATTTTGAGTAAATTTAAATAATTTGTTTAATGACCTCTCCCGCCGCTACTAAGCGACGTAGTTCACTGTGACTTGTAGAATGCATCAATCAAGCCTCCCACAAATATGAATTCCCATGAACCTGTCAACGTCGTTTCCTCTCATGCCCATCGTCATGGTCGGCGGGGCCTGACACAGCCCGGCGTCTCCAAAGGTGCTAAGAAACAATGACCACCGCCTATCCACCCGCCGTCCACCACTCCAGCACCCGCCTCTCCACCTCGGAAACCCTCTCCCTCCTCTCCGCCTACCTCGACGCCACAACCACGGACCCCTCCCTCCACCCCAGCGCTCACCTCACCGAGCACGGCCCCGTCGCGCCGTCATCGGGTCCCAACACCGGTCTCGTACTGCACAATCTCAGGCGAGTCGAAGCTGGGCTCCGGGGGGAGAACCTGGGGGAAGATTCAACATTCCAGAAGTACGGGGGCGATGGATTGCCGGAGTTGATGCCGAATGGCGTAGCTGAGGATGCAGCTGAATACGATTATCGGGGTTCCGCGAATAATGAGCAGGGAGATGTGGAGATGGAGGGCGAGTGGCAGGATAAAGAGGAGTTTGAGAGGCAGCAGGAGCTCGTGCAAGGGGATATTGGCCAGAGGGATAATGCTGTTGATGACGGCTTCGAAGAAGAGGGAGGGGTTGTACCTCGTGTGAAGGCTACGTGGGGGCCCCAGGATAGAGAAGCGAGGAAGAGAGCGAAGAAGGAGAGGGTTAAGAAAGTTCAGAAGGAAAACGAAGCACGAAAGCAAATGGAGAACGCTGCGAAAAAGCAGATGGATGCTGAACAGGGCTGAATGGGAAAGTTGGACGTCGATCAACGCTCCTCCAAATGCTACATTTCAAGGTCTAAATCCTAGGCTCACTAATTCGGATGATATAACTTTTTGGACGCTACAGCTCTCTGTCTGAAGCTTTGACCGGTTTCTCTTCGTCCACCCTCTTCGCGTCCGCCTTCTTCTCATCTCCATAATATCCAAGCGCTCCGAGCCTCTCCGGTAGGATAGGATGCGAGAAGTGGTAGCTCGCGTACATCCAGTCAGCGTTCATGGTGCTGAGGTTCTGGATTTGCAGCTTGATAAGGGAGCTGGCAAGGTCTTTGGAGTAGCCGAGCTTTACCGCGAATTCGTCTAGTTGAAATGTTAGAGTGGTTATTGACATTTCTAGAAGTGGAAACATATACCGGCTTGGAACTCGAACTTTCTGCTCAGAACGTTCATCAATAACTTCACCACCGTGTCCATTGGGGCGAGGGCGTCAGAGAAGAGGATGAAGCCAATGATGATAGGGAATTCCTTGTGGAAGCCGAAGGATTGGTAGAGGGAGCGATTGTTGATGAAGACAGAGAAGAGGGCGAAGATGTAGAATGTATGGAACTAGAAAATGTCAGAAGTTTGTTTACTGTTGGCTGGGCTAGTTACTGACCTGTGAGATTCCAAGTAATTTGGTCGTGTGCCCAAGACTCCAATGTCCAAGCTCATGTGCCAACACTCCAACGACTTCTTCCGTCTCGCTCTTCTCAATCAAGGTGTCGTAGATGACAATGTGCTTCTTCCATGGCAGACCGTAAAAGTACGCGTTGCTGTGAGCACTTCGCTTGCTACCGTCGATCACGTAGAGCGAGTTCAAAGGGAACTGTAATCTCTTAGCCAGATTTTCAACGCCAGTCTTCAGAGGACCTTGTTCGAGTGGTGACAGCTTGTTGAAGAGAGGCAAGATGAAGATCGGATATATGGTAATGGCGAAGAGCGACACGACTACCGAGAACAGCCACAGGTAGTAGAAGAAGCTGTTGCCCGTCTTTTGCACAATGGCCAGGAACCCGCTAAGCAGAGGAGCTCCAAAGACAACCATCAGAGCCTGGCCTTTGATCATGTCCGTAACCCAGAGCTTCACTGTCGACTTGTTGAATCCATACTTCTCTTCTAAGACAAACGTGCTATAGTAGGACGTGGGTATGCTCAAAAGCGTTGTAATAATATTATACGTGAAGAAGAAGATCAGTGTATGTACGATCTCGCCTTGGTATTTGGCAGGTGTATATTGAGTGAGCCAGATGCCGGTCAGGCTCCAAAGCTTGGGTAGGAGATCGTAGTAGATGATGCCATAGTTCTGGATTTGGCTGTACAGGTTGGCGACAAAGCCGAACTTTGCTTTTGCGCGACCATATGCCTACCAAAAAACATCGTTAGCTAGGATCATGTTTAGCTGGAGTTAAGGCTACGCACCTGGCTCTTGTCGAACACCTCTTGTGAGACCTCTCCCTCAAGTGCTTTCGGAGGCTTCTTCTCCTGCAAGACTCTATACTGGCGCGCCGAGAGGAAGCTTTCAAACAAGTATTCTGCAAGGGAAAAGCCAACAATGAGCTTCTTCCATGGAAAACCAGGCCTATCAAGGAAACGTCCTAAACGCTATAGTAGTCATTAGCTTATGAACATGGCAACAAAAAGTGACGGCACATTACCTGAAGGAGATCCATGGTTGTAAATTATCCAATTCAAAAGGTTGTGATATTTATAAAGAAAGGCGTCTTCGTGAACCATGAGGGCGAGATGTGTCTTCAGAGCTACGGCAACTCTTAGGCATGCGATGCCAAGCCTTTAGGGACATGACGGCCTTAACCGACTGTTTTCCGTTGCCAAAAACAGGAGCTCCCCTCGGGGTTTCACAAGACAAGATGCAGCTTCGGGCAACCTGGAGAAGGTGGCAAAACCACACTTCTAATACTTTTGAGGAACTCAGCTAGCAGTACCTGGCTGTGGTACGCTTTGAGGACATGAAAAATCTCGAGAAAGGCTACCAGAAATATGGTAAGATCTGGGCCAGCAGGCTTTCAAAGAAAGAAGCGACAGTCCTCGCGAATCTTCAGAGCATTAGGCAGACATGAACGGACCTCTCGAGAACAAGATGGCGTCCTCGAGTATCAATGGCAAAGGCCAACCAAAACCCTCGAAGCCCAGGATGAACAGGAAGATCTCCTCACCCATGAACCCAGCTTTTATGACCTCTGCACCTGGCAAGGTCATTGTATATGGAGAACATGCGGTAGTACATGGAAAAGCAGCAATGGCTGCAGCAATCTCTTTACGGTCATACCTTCTTGTCACCACACTCTCAAAATCTCAGCGAACGATGTCCCTAGAATTCCCAGATATTGGTCTCAGCCACACGTGGGACATTGACGCTCTGCCCTGGTCTACATTCTCGCATCCTTCAAAGAAAAAGCTGTACTATGACCTAGTCACCACCCTCGACCCTGATCTTATCGAAGCCATGCAGCCTCATCTCTCAGACGTCTCCCCCAAAGCCAAAGGTGAACACAAGAAAATACATCAAGCTGCCGCATCAGCATTCCTCTATCTCTTCCTTTCTCTCGGTAACCAGTCTTTCCCCGGGAGCATTTATGCCCTCCGTTCCACCCTCCCCATCGGCGCTGGACTCGGGAGCAGCGCCAGCATAAGTGTCTGTCTCAGCTCAGCCTTGCTCTTACAAATACGCACCCTAGCTGGACCTCATCCAGACCAGCCTTCCGAGGAAGCAGAGTTGCAGGTCGAGCGAATAAACCGCTGGGCCTTCGTCGCCGAAATGTGCATCCACGGTAACCCCAGTGGTGTAGACAACACTGTCTCCTCGGGCGGAAAAGCCGTCCTCTTCAAGCGCGAAGACTACACAAGACCGCCCAAAGTAATACCGCTGCGCAATTTCCCCGAGCTTCCTTTGTTGCTGGTCAACACCAAACAGGCCCGCTCCACAGCAACAGAAGTAGCCAAAGTCGGAGCATTGAAGGAGTCTTTACCTGTAATTACAGAAGCAATCCTCAGCACAATCGACGCTGTCACGGAGTCTGCCTACAAACTCATCACATCCGCTACTTTTAACAAAGAGGACCCGCATACAACCGAAACTCTCGGCAAATTAATGAATGTCAACCACGGCCAGCTAGTCTCCCTGGGCGTTTCCCACCCGCGTCTTGAGCGTATTAGAGAACTGGTGGATTTGGTTGGTGTGGGTTGGACGAAGTTGACAGGTGCCGGGGGAGGCGGCAGTACGATCACATTACTTAAGCCAGACGCATCGCCCAAAGCACTCCAGGAGCTGGAAGAGAAGCTGGATGCAGAGGACTTTGAGAGGTTCGAGACGACGCTTGGCGGCGATGGAGTGGGCGTGCTATGGCCAGCTGTTCTCAGAGACGAGGGTGAAGAGGAAGGAGGGATCGAGATCGATCAGCAGAAATTCCTTGAGGCGGAGGGGGAAGCCGGGGTGGAAAGCCTGGTTGGGGTAGGAGGCGGACGAGAGAAGAGAGACGGGTGGAAGTTCTGGAGGGTTTAGGGAAAGACCTCCTCGACCGTGCGGTCGCTTAATGTCACATTATTCACGCATTTTAGAAAGACAGAAAGGCTCAAGCCGGTTTAATAATGATCAGCTAACTCTATGTTCAGACCCTCAAAACGCTGACCTGAAAACAAACTCTAAGCGGTCTGTGATCCCAAGTTCCATCATCTAATATGGCTTAGATACGACATTGACTGAACCTTCAGACCTCCTTCTCGCCCTCATCTTCGTCGGCAGCCCCATCTCCCCATTGAAAGCCGCGTCAACATCCTCTCCATCAAAAACCACAAACCCAACCCACCTCTCCAACCTCCAAACCCCCATCCCTGTATCCCTACAGCTTACTCCCCCATACAAGCACGATAATGAGCGCTACGTTCTCCAACCCCAGATCCTGAAATCAATTTTTCATCAAAAGAAAATTCCACTCGAACTGTATATACAAACCCAACCAAGTCCAGCAGCTACCATGAGAGTTCCAAGCCACCCACCCACCCATTCGGATTTCACATTCTTGCCCGCACCGTCGAGATTGGATAGTCACAGGTTGCAATTTCGAGAACCTGTGGCGGCAGATAAGGGAGGAAGGAATGGGTATTGTGTGGCTAATAGGTTAGATTGGATTGTTGGCGATGGGGTAGATTGTATGCAATGGTTGCGGTGTTTCTTTCTTGAGGTTGAGAGTTTCAAAACAAGCTCTGTAGGCTTCTTTTTGATAATGCTCGAGGGCACCCGGGCTAATACTTACCGATGAGGGGATCGATCGGTCGGTATATCTTTGGTCACAAGCTAGGGCATCGCACGGGGGACGGCAGACGGAAAAGGACTGGATATGGGTGTGTGGGTCTATGAACAAATTTCATTCTCTAGCCAAGGGGATTTTTGGCCATATCGACAAGCCGCCAGCAACAAGACAACGTTCATAGAGGAGTACTCGCAATGAGTGATTTTGATTATGTTACATGCAAAATAATTCTGCAGTCTACGCTGCAGATGTAGGGTTGGCGACAGTTGCGCTGTTCATTGTGGACTCCATAGAGAGCTCCACCCTTGGTGAGATCAAGGGCAACCAAGTCTTGTAATCATTCTGATGAGTCGATGATGTTTGTGCAGTTTACTGGTATCGTAAAGGCTGGGGCTGCAGGATGAACGGTCATTGAATGTATTCACGGAAGGGTGTATCGTTGACATACCTGACTGTCACTAGGCAGCTGCTGCTCTCCTTGCTGTTGGTAGTATTTGGTGTACGGATTCTCTCCCCTTCGAATAGCGGCGTCATCAACTTCGACTCCAGGGTGCCCATTCTCCATCATCATGCGTCGTTGCGTTGAAGCTTCTCTGCCATCCTCGGCGAGCTTTGCTTTCATGGTGTTCTGGACAGAGAAAGGCCTGGACGAGGGATTTATTAGTACGAGGAGGATGCAGACAAACGTCCCGTAGGTTTGCAAAAAGTTGACTCACCCATTGACTTCACGATCCAAGGTCATGTACTCTTTAGCTGCTTCCTTTGTACCTCTCTCTAGGAGGTAGACCATGTAATAGTGCGATAGATCTTTGATGGCGAGAGGTGGCAAATGGCTTTTCTTCCTTATATCCTCGTGCACTTGCTTGATCCTCTTGTACTGTGTTGGCTCAGTCTCAGCGCTAGTAGGTTGCTCGAGCTCGAAAAACAGGTAATTGATCCAGAATGGCCTACTGTCGAGGTACCAATGCTGGTTCTTCTGGAATACCTGGCGTGCTTCGTCGACGGACCCTTTGATCTTCCAGAGCAATCGTGCCCACTCTGCTACCAATGCTGCTTTGGCGTAGATATCACATTGCATGGAGTCGATCTGGGATTTGTATACCTCGATTGCTGCATCCAGTCCACCGTGGCGGCGTGATAGGTTTGCCAGAGAAACGATGGTCTCAATGTGACCGGGAAGATTGACCAATATAGCTTGATGGATATCTTTCGCAAGCTCGACTCTATCAACTGACTCTTCGAAAAATGCGTACTGTAGGCGGACAGTAGGTCTTGAGATGGGTGCATAGAGCATGCTGGCACGCTGATAAACATTTCGTACTTCCTCCTCTTTTCCATCTTGCGCTATCATCCAGCGAGCGTAGCGAAGCCAGAATTCGTCATAATAGGCGCAGGTCACCAAGCATCTCTCGTAAAGAAATTGTGTTCTCATGTAATCGCCTTCAATTTCCTCAAAGTCGAGATATTTTCGCCAATTGACTAATTGGCCTTCGTCAAGTTCGGTAACGTGGAAGTACGGTCGCTTGACTTCTGACTCGTAGGTCCATCGCTTGGTCGTCTCGGTTTGAGTCCGGTGAAAAATCTCAAGGTGAAAGTTGTCGATGCGGCTCCTCAGCTCACGCTCAATCTCGAGCTCCCCACGCTCTGCTGGACCCTCATTCTCAATCTCAGCGCGGAATTGGGCGAGCATGTCTGCGGGCAAAAGCTCTTGTAAAGGCCTCACCTGGGCGAGATGTCGATAGCGTTCAAAGTAGCGGGCGTACTGATGCATTGGTATGTGTACTATGCGGTCGAGTATTGGGAAAATCTTGTCCTGAGCTTCGAGACGCTCCTCAAATTCCAGATATTTATCCCAGAAGGGATGTGCAAGAAAGTCAAGGCCTACAGAGCTAGCACCTCGCTCGTAGAGTCTGTAGTATATTTATTAGCTTTTGGCAGCTGTCAAGGAAGGGAGAAACAGCAAGAAGGAGGCAGAGGGCAGCAAACATGGCATGTGTATGTGCTCAATCATCTTGAGCTCCGCGAAAGTCCATCAAACTTCAACTTTGTACGCAAACTAGTGCATCGAAGGGTGGGCAACGTGTGAGCGAACGAAATGAAAGCGCCTGACTGTCATGTGAGAGGAAGCAATTTGGGGGTGTTTGTGACTTTCTCACCCGTCTCAAACCCGAGCTGAAGTAGTCCTTTTCACCATTGTGCTTGGCCAGACAGCCGTGCTGTGATTTTGTGGTTATGGGAAGGAAACCATGATTGTCTCTACTTACTCTCGGATCACATCGGGATCGTGACTGGTCTCGACTTTGAAGGCGCAATAGTTGGTCCACAGGTCAACGGAATTGGTGATGCTTGCTACACCGCGTTCGTATACCTGAGTATGTTAGCTTATCTTGGGCTGGGTTAAAGGCCGAACAACTTACCAACTCCGCAGCCTCGGTCCCCGCGATGGAAAACTCAAGATCTGCATATTTCTTCCAGTATCCAAATAGCAAGGGGAACTTGGCGAGGAAACGATCGTATATATCTCGAGTGGCAGAGATTGATTGGGGACTGGAGTTGCGGTTGAGACCTCCCTCAAGAGATTCTGCAGCGCGGACAAGCTTTTCCCAGTGTTCGAAGCTGTCTGGTTCTTCGAGCTGTGTGATATGTTAGCAAGGTTCTAGAGGAGATGCAAATGAGCTTTAGGGCAATGATACCACTTCTGCGTTCAGCTTCTTCAATTCTGCGTTCTCTTCATCGCTGCCACCAAAGCTGTACTCGGCCATCATGCAGGTAAGGACCTGCAATATTCAGCGATGTGACTTGTGTCGCTTTTTCTAGATATGTAACTCAGTACTGGATACAAGGCTTGGAGTCGGTATGGTGTAGTATTGTTGACACTGGAAAAGCGTGTAGAAAGAACTGGCGAGGGTTCATCTCGGGGACTTGGGTCTTGGCAACGCTCACTTGGCACTGATGACTCAGCGTGTTTCGGATTTGTTTGGCTCCCTAGGCTCACTCTCAAAGACAATATCCTTCCCACACCGCAATTGGCTTCAAGGTGTCCAATATATATACGTTCTCGCTACCATGTATCTACACGAACCCTTTTCGACTACCGACACCTATCTACTTGACATTCTGAGCTACCATCAAAACGAATGTTGCATAGTGAACAGATATCTTGCAACATTACCAATTCAAGAGACCTATGAAATCTTGCCTCCGTAGTCGTCGATGTATTCCTTCAGCGTGTTAGTGAGCGTTCCATCTTCTGCGAAACCCAGAGCCTTTGCCCTCGAGATGTCGAGTCTTGTTGGCCAACTCAAGACTATTTTCTCCGTTGCATCGTCTCTCTTCTCTTCTACAAGTTCCAAAGCTTCATCACCTCCGACGGCTTTCAAAGCTTCCAGCATCTCACGAATAGTCACTGTCACACCAGGGATATTCACAAGCCGAGTCCCCGGAAACTTTTCCTTCGGAATATCCCTCGCTATTATCAAATTCTTGACCACTGTCCGGGGTGAACAGATCCAAATCTCAAGGTCTTTCGAAACAGGTAAAGTGCACTTCTCTCCTTTCAAGGGCTCGCGAAATATTCCGGAAGCAAAAGAGGACGCGGCTCCTGTGGGTTTGCCTGGCCTGATTGTAACCTGGTCATATCATCAAGAATTAAATCTAGAGCTTCTGCAACGGAGTGCAATGGATTTTTACCGTGGGTAACCTGCATACACGCCCATCCAGCAACCCTCTCCTTGAATAGTCATCAAGCAGTGTCTCACATATGTGCTTCTGTGCCCCGTACGAGGTGCCAGGCACCGGTGTATTCAGCTCTGTTATTTTCGTCGTTGGTGTGGCAGGCGGGCCATATACCGCTAATGAAGATGGATAGATCACTTTCACGCCTGGATTGGTGTGTCGAAGGATGTCTAGAATCTGTCTGGTCGAGTCTATGTTTACCTTCAAGCCCAGTTCAAGATTCGCCTCCGCAGCTCCCGACATAATACCATGGAGGAGATAGATGAGGTTGATGTCCGGGGTGAAGAGAGATTGGCATGTTTCCAGAGATGTGAGATCGGCATCTAAACAGCGAGTTTCCACCCCTGATTGGGATGTCGTCTGAGGAACATCGGGTTTGAAAACATCTGTCAATGTGAGTTTGGAGACGAGAGGGTCTGCGAGGAGCGCAGACGCAAGAGCCTGGCCAACGAAGCCTCCTGCTCCTGTGATTATGCAATTGAATTTCGTTACTTCGTCTGAACCCATGTTTCCCTATGAATGGGCCGTCGACGTAAATTAGGACTCGGTCACGAGCAGCAGATTGATCTCGCTGGAGCAATTGGTGTCTTTGGAATTGACTAAATATTGTTGATTGTATCAATCCCGAGAAAGCAGTAAAAGCTTTTCCCCCACCGTCATCGCGGAACCTAACCCGCTTGTTCGTTTTCGGGTGGGGGTGAATATATTTGGAGCTGTTTGGATATTGATTTGCTTTTTTCTTTCTTTCTTTTCGATATTGCAAACCGTCGCCGTTTGTTTTTTTTTGCTTGTTTTTTTGGTGAATTGGAACCATTCGTACTCGCTGTTCCTGAATTAAAGATGTCTTCTGATCTCCCTCATATCCTTAGCTTCCATGATTTGACGCGGCATAGCAACGACCGTGATTGCTGGATTGCGGTACACTCCAAAATCTACGACATTACAGACTACCTCGACTCTCATCCAGGTGGTTCTTCAAGTTTGTTCTCTAGTTCAAAACCAGAGCAGAAAGGCAGCTTACTTCTAAGCCAACAGTCATCCTGAAATATGCCGGAAGAGACGCCACAAAGGCCTACGATGAAATTCACGCCCCGGGTATTATTGAGGAAACGCTGCCTTCCGAGAGCTACAAAGGATTCCTGGATCAGGCCGAAGTAGTGAATCTACCTCCAGAACAAAAGGAAGATATCAACACCATCGAAAAGACAACAGGACAATCTACCTCCACAGAAACGTATACAAAGCCCGAACTTTTCAAACTCATATCGACACAGGACTTCGAGGATGTAGCCCGCAATACTTTGACGCCCAAAGCATGGGCATTCTATTCCTCCGCAGCGACCGATTTAGTCACGCATAGTTGGAATTCAAATGTTTACAGACGAATCATGCTACGCCCTCGAGTGATGCGTAACGTGGCAAAAGTCAACTTCCGGCGCTCAATTCTAGGCTGCCCCAGCTCAGCGCCATTCTTCATTAGTCCGGCAGCCATGGCGCGCCTTGCTCATCCTGATGGTGAGCTCGCTTTGGCCAGAGGCTGCGCGAGTGAGGGACTGATTCAAGTGGTGAGCAGTCTAAGGAGAAAAATTCCGATTATTTTTTTGACCGATGAACTGTTATGTAGATATCAAACAACGCATCCTACCCCCTCGCCGACGTTGTTAAAGCAGGCCGCACCAACCAACCTTTCTTCCTCCAACTCTACGTCAACGCCGACCGCTCCAAAACCACGCAACTGCTGCAAAAAGCCCGCGAACTGGGCGTGAAGGCCATCTTCGTCACCGTCGACGCGCATGTACCGGGGAAGCGCGAAGCGGACGAACGCATCGCAGCCGAAAACGTATCCTCGGCCATCAGCGGCGCCGTAGCTTCCAACGACAAGAAAGGTGGAGGCATGGGAAGGCTGATGGGCCAGTATATCGATAAGACATTAAGCTGGCATGACATTCCCTGGATCCAAGAGACGTCGGGGCTACCTGTTGTCGTCAAGGGAGTCCAAAGCGCCGCAGACGCGAAGAAAGCAGTTGAATACGGCGTCAATGGTATCATGCTCTCGAACCACGGCGGCCGCTCCCTCGACACGGTACAGCCGTGTATGCTCACGCTGCTGGAGTTGCACCGCATCTGCCCCGAAATATTCCAACAGTGCGAAATCTACATCGACGGTGGAGTCACGCGGGGGACCGATATACTGAAGGCGCTCTCGCTTGGAGCAACGGCCGTGGGAATAGGCAGACCCTTTCTGTACAGCTTGTGCTACGGGCAAGAGGGCGTGGAGCATTTGAGCCAGATCTTCAAGGATGAGTTGGAGACGAGTATGCGATTGGCTGGGGTTACGGACGTCGAACAGGCGGGGCCGGCGCTGGTGAATACGAGGGATGTGGATCATTTGGTGCCGAGCAGCGAGGAGCACGATTGGATTAGGTGGAGGCCGAAAGCGAGGATGTAGTTTGTTGGTATCGTAAAGACAGCCCTAACGATGAATTTGTTCGTTATCTCACTTTTCGCATCAAGTGATCGAAACGAACAAGGGAGCAAGAGCTTTTCAGGCTTCGAGCTGCCACTGTTTCTCACAGGTTTGCGAGACCATCTCCTACGGGTCTAATCTCTTGAGCCACGTAGGTAGGCCATTAGTTCCGGCGTCACAGCTGGACTGGAAATCTGACCGGCCTTACCAAGGATGGCTGCCAAAGATGCAAGGTGTTTGTTGATGTATTTAGAAGCTGCCTAACTGTTTCTGTAGAGCTACTGCCAACCCCCCTTCCCAGCGAAACCACTACTATCCTCTATCTTCTTCTGGCCACTACCTCTTTGTGACTTTTGCTGTGCTGCTTCGTGCTTTCGGAGTTCCTCGGGCATCCTGGAGATCGAAGACTTCGAAAGCATTTGCTTGAGCTCGTACCTGGGTATCCATTAGCAGAGCGTTCGGAAAAGGGAGCAGAGTATATACATACATAACATCAGAGTCCTCATTACCAAGGAAGGTAATAGCAACACCACTTTTCCCAGCACGACCCGTACGACCAATACGATGGGTATAGCTCTCGATGTTAGTCGCCATGTTGAAATTGACCACCAGACTGACATCAGGCACATCGATACCTCTGCCTGCCAGATCCGTCGCAACAAGCACGTCAGTACCGCCACTGCGGACAGACGCCAACGCGGCTTCTCTTTGCTCTTGGGTCTTGCTTCCGTGCAACGTGACAGACGAGAAACCGCTGTGCTTTATGTCTCGAGCAATGGCATCGCAGTTGCGCTTGATATTTACGAAGACGATGACAGGTGGTTGGAATTCTCTTGACGACAGAATCTCGAGCAGGCGCTTCTTCCTCTTGTCTTCGCCTGCCACGAATTCGACGCGCTGTTCGACGGTCTCGACAGCTTCGCCGACATTGCCGATGGTGACGATGGCTGGCCTGCGAAGGTATTTTCGGGCTATACGTTCGACGGCTGAGGGCATAGTGGCTGTGTACATCATCGTCTGCCTGTAGCGGTCTTTTCCGCCCAGGTGTTGGCTCATGACAAGGGCATCTTCTGCTTCTTCGGAGTCAGGCTTCATATTCGCGACGGGTAGTGCATCAAGGATCTTGTTGACTGGCTCCTCGAAGCCAAGATCGATCATTCTGTCTGCTTCATCCATGATGACATAGCAGCATTGTCCGAGTACGAGCACTCGCCTCTCGATACAGTCAACCAGACGACCAGGTGTGGCAATAATGATTTCGGCTCCGTCCCGTAGATTGTAGGCTTGTTCTTCGAGAGAGTGACCTCCAACAATACTGACACACGTGAACCCGAGAGGAGTCGCGAATTTTCTTGCTTCGATCTCGATCTGTTGAGCCAACTCACGAGTAGGAGCTAGAATGACAGCATAGGGGCCATCGTTCTTCGTCAACTCGTTGAGGGCTGGAAGCTCAGATATGTAGACAAGTAGAGGTAATAGGAAAGCTGCTGTTTTACCCGAACCCGTTACAGCAACGCCGATCAGATCACGAGATTGGAGGGCAATAGGGATGGCGGCGCGTTGTACTGCAGAAGGATCGGTATAGCCAACCAGGTCTACGACGTCCAGCAATTTCTTTGGCAAGCCTGATTCTGCCCATGACCGCATAGGGTTCGGAATAGCTCCACCTTTTGTACTGATATTGAAGTCCTCTTTGAAGATTCTCCAATCTCTTTCGCGCATATGCTCTACCTTCTTGTCACTCCAGTGTTTATCGAGCGAGCTTCTGCCCCCCTCTTCCTTCCTCCTCCTTTCCATCTCCATCATCTCCTTCGCTCTGGCCTTGCCTGAGTCGCGATCCGTGTCTTGCAACGCTTTGGCATAATTACGAGCTGCACTGTCAGCCAAGTCTTCTGAGAACCCTCCCAAGCGGCCTCGGCCATAGAACGTTGCCTCTGCTCGAGCTTGATATAGCGGGTTGTAGTCGGGGCTTGTATCCTCCTCGGCGTTCCATTCGAAGTTGAACTTCTTTTCGGTAGTGCGTCTTCGCTTCTTCTTGGCCGAGAAAGTCGATTGATTTTGTTCAGCGCCCATATATCGTTGTTTAATCAAATTCTGCTGAGCCTCTTCAATAGCAGGTCGCTTTTCGCCTTTGGCTGCAGATGTCCCGATGACTGATGGCTTTGGTGGAGGCGGAGGGGCCATATCGTAGCCTTTGTTTGGCTCCGAGCCACGCATAGAAGCAGGCCCTGTCGGTATCTCGCCTTTCCGCAAAGCTCTCGGACCAGTTGGTATTGGAGGCCGAGCAGATCCGTTGACTCCGTTCGTCTGCGGTGCGGGTCGGCCTGCCCCATTTCTAGTTGGCTGACTTGGCGCATGTTTTTCTCCATTTTGAATGGCCCTGTTGGCATTTTCAACATAATCGTTCTTCCGTTTTTGCTCCTCGACTTCTTTCTCTCGCTTTTCAAGAGCTAGCTTTTCACGCTGCGCTTTCGATAGAAATTTTGGCTAAACAAGGAAAGGAAATATCAGTACGGCTCGTAAAGGTACTAGAGTGAGGCACAAGGTGAATATATTGTAGTGTAAATGGTGTGTACTTGGATTCATACCTTTGCAGCAGCTTCATCGGCCTCTTTCTTTTTGCGTAGTATCTCTTCTACACTTAACGGCTGCCTGCTGGGTGCAGCACCCCAGCCAGCTTTTTTATTTTTCTTCACCTCAGGTGGGGGCGGAGGCGCGTCGCCATTGACACTGGATGGCGGCGGGGGTGGTAAATCTTCAGGGGGTGGAGGTGGAGCAGACGAGTCTGGAGGAGGGGGTGGAGCTGCGAGGTCTGGGGGAGGTGGGGGCGGCGATGGGAGTCGGTCAGGCGGGTGAACCATGTTGTGTAAAGCAGTCTCTGTCACACCGTTTTCTGAATGGCCGTTCATACTGCAATATAAGCTCAAAGTTGTAGAGTACTCGCAGAAAACACCAGGCTAGGTGCAAGGAAAAGGGACAGTCGAAATGGTACAGCTCCTCGAGCTTTCGAGACTAAACAATGGTCACGGACGATACATTATCCCAGGTTGGTTATACTCGGGATCATAATACCATTTGATATCCAAATTTGACGTGAAATCGAGTAATTTCAATTCCTCACACTGCCACTTTCTTGTGACTGAGTGACTTGCCTAGAACTCATCAATATCCGTAGGGCTGAATTGAAGGCGGAAACTCCGCTCTTTCAGCCTGATGCCTCGAACTTCAGCCAATATTGAGTGACACTGACAAAAGGTCGCTGTTGGTCCGATGAAGATGTGTCGGCAAACACAACGGCCCAAAGGCATGTGGGGCTCATAAGGCTTCAGCACCTCCGGAATTTAGGCCCGCCGTCATGACCACTGCGACCCAAAACCTGCAAAGCTCAGTATGGGATGGATCGTTGCCTATAGAGATCCGTCTAACACCTTCTGAATGTCGAGTCTACGATCAGGCCGATCCATATTTCGTCCAACATCCCCGGCTCTCCTACCTCCCTTTCCTTCTCCCCCGTCTCCACGCTTTCTTCATCCCTTCACTTATAAATCCGGATGTGATACCCTACGACGGTTGGTTCTCTTTTGAAGAAGTACCTCTGAAATGGCAGTATCCGCTTGGGCTGCTCTACGACCTATTTTCCGGTGCTTCCCCGTCACAAGCGTCTGGCATGGATATTCATGACCGTTCGCCCTCGGATGGTACGGAGGAACAGCTACCATGGCGTTTGACGCTTCACTTCACAGATTGGCCGGAGCAGTCACTGGTACGTCCTGATGCTGATGGGAAGGTGCTGCACGATGCATTCATCAACGGTGTGAAAGAAGCGGACTTCCTCAGGAACGGGACGGCCAAGGGAATCATGTCATTGTCAAAAGACGATTCGACGAAGCTGTGGAACGCAGTCCAAGAACGTATGGCTCGAGACGTGTTTCATACGATCTGGATGTAGACTGACTGAGTGAGTAAACAGATGATTTTGACGCATTCAACCCAATCTCCAAACGACTCCTCTATGCTCAGGGCGCTCCACTCCGCCATATACCTCTTAAAATTTATCTACCTTCCTCGCCTACAGCCGCCGAGCCAACATCTGGCCATCTGCGCGTCGTGCAGTCGCTCGTCACGCCTAGCTTGTCTAATTCAAGAGAACAACAGACCCTAGGCACAGCTCTGCATGCATTGTTGCCAACGTTATTTCCTAGCCGAAGGACACCGATTCTCGCCAAACCTGTACTTCACGGAGCCGTGGTGCCCATGGGGGCATCGGTGGAGGAATTGATGAGGATCGCAGCATATTTGGATGGTTGGATACATTTGGGTGTCGTTATGATAGGCTAGACACGTGGTTTTGGGATGTCAGGCATTCCAGTACTCCTTTCGCAACTGAGTGCTTTGCGCAGCAGCAACTGTCATTGGTCGCCGTCTTTTCGTCGATCTGGACCGCCAATATGACCGACCAGCCTATAAGCCGGGCGTACGATACGCTGGCAGGCTTGGCGGTTGATTATGCGTGCGTTAAAGTGTGAGGAAAAAAGAGAGGTTCGGCAAGGTACAGAATAGTACGGTGGGCCTCGGGCGCTAGTGGCACATCAAACCCTAGCCCTTGACTCTTAAAACAGCAGCAAACAGCAAACGACCCTGTGTGCCTGTTACCTGGTCGCTAATCATTTGGACCAAATTGGCCAGCTCTAATAAGTCCCAGCCAACTTGGCCAACACAAAGACCATGCAAAGGCCTGCCCCGCTTTTCATCCGAACTGGTCAATATTCCAATAATGAACACACTTCACCTTGGTGCTCGTACACGCACGCTCGCGTAAATTTGATGCCTAAGTCACGTGACGCGCTAGAAGGAAAAGCTTGGTATGAGAAAATTCATCTGGAAATTCCACCCCTACTCACATAATGAAATGGACAATTTGGATCCGCCGATTAACTAGCTCGAGGACGAGTAATCTGTAGGGAAACTTCATTACCTTTTGCAGTCTACCCACTGTCACTACTTCAGATGCTCGCTTCAATGATTGGAACTTTCTTGTCCCCCACCGGCCTCCATGGCCCGGAAGATTTGCCAGTAAACTCAGGAGCAGAGAGCTGATATCCCGCAGCTTCATTGCACACACGCAATGGCTTGGATCACGATTTCAGCTTTTCTCTACGTGCGCTACTAATAGCTCCACTGCCCAGCTGGTCTTCTTTCAGCGGTCTCGTTTAGTCTCAAACATCAGCTGGCCGACATGCCATGCATGGACATTGCAACAATACCACGGCTTTGCCTACCTCCTGTGCCTCTCACCATGGCCTTGGGGCATACTTTATACAGCCAGTGGGAGAATGGAACAGGTTTTTAGCAGAGCCGTGTCTTCTCCACCCTACTGTCTCTGCCTTTTGTGGGACAGTAGGACTATTTTACAGACAGACATCTACAGACTGCTGTCACAGTATCGCATTGAATTTAATAATCCGTATCAAGCCCTTTAAACTTGCCCTCCAGTGGTTGAAGTGCTAATGCTACATCATCTTTGAAGAATGCGGAAAATTCGAGTCTCGTAGGTCGTATTCACCCATATTGAATTCGCAGTCCAGACACCTCTTTGCGATTGTGCCGTACCTGGAGCCTAGAGGGATAATCTTCGGCCAGCTTTTCTCCAACCTTGACAGCATGCTCAACCAGCTCCACAGCCTCTCCGTGTCCCCCTTGTTGCAGAGGTACCTGCCCAGAGATGATTCTGATTTGCAATGCTATTTCCTGATCGTCACAATTTCTGTCTTGCAGCCTTGAAAGTATGCGCTGAACGAGAAGACTAAGAGAACCCTCTTCGCACAAGCGTCGAGACCGTATGCAAATTGGAAAGGTATCTGAGCAGCTTCCGTGTCAGAGGTGTTCTGTGTGTAGTCCTCGATTTCATGGTCCACAAAGGCTCGCACGTGAAGTTGGAGGAAGATGAAGCAAGGACAACATTCACACCGACCCTCACATGATAGCTCGAGGATGGTTGCGGCTGGCTGCCACGTTCTGCACCGACTTTGATAGTCTTGCCGCTCTTTGGCCCATCCGAAAACCGGAGAAAGCGCGGAAATTGTGACGGAATCGTTATCCTCGTGCATGGTGGTGATCGATAGAGATTCCAAACTTGCACAAGCATTACGCCATCGCAAACGGTCTTGAAGACTGGACCGCCCCTGCTGGGCATGGTCCGGCAAGCTCGCGACGTGGCGCGCGAGTCAATGTCAGACCTTTGTGTCATTACTGGTCCCCGTATCTCTATGCTTGGAAACGTATGGAGAAGCCCTCTGAAACATTGTCTCTGAGACTCCACTGCTGTGCACGAACGCAAGAACATGGAGAAGGCTCAAAGCATCCAACGCCTCTGGCAATTTGGACTTCTGGAGATGCTCTGTCGAAACCTCGAACTTTGTGTACACAATTGCCATATGTCGAGACGTGTTGCTTAGAGAGAAGCTTCAGAAACGGCTCCTTTTGCTGCTGGAGAGCTTTTAGATGCTGCTCGAGCTTGCATGACTTTGGCCTGACAAACGCACCTGCTTGGATCATTGCAAGCCGATGTGACCTCATTATGTTGGCAACGGCCGCGGCAGCTTTCTCTTTCTTCTTGCATCGACTCTCTGCTATAGTGGTAATCTGAAGTAGGAGTCCTTGGGTAAGCTCAGGCTCGAGACTGCCTAGCGTTTCGCTTCTTATAGTCTTGTATGTAACGCATAACGGATTACGTGTACTTGATACGATCTCGTCTCTCCTATCCTCTTAGAGGCATCATCCATCATCTCCGTTTCCACAGCCCCAAAAGTAAGTACAGTACAACGCCAACAGCCTTGATCATAGCGTCTGCTGCAAATCGCCAAAACACAATCGCAATGAAGACAACGCTTCCTTGGGTGATCTGCAGCGCAGGCCCGAATTTGATCATGTCTGTGCTTGGGACGTTGATGATGGTCACTGCGAGGACGACATTGCTGGAGATCCAGTAGAAAACTATCAGCGTCCGCATGGATCTGTAATAGCGGTCCACCGCGCCTGCTTCGTTGAATGTGGGTGCTGCATTTACTGGCCTGTCTCCACGAAGCAACGCCAACTGGGCTTCATAGTCTTCGTCAATGTCCGTGTCACTGATCGGGATTCTGACGATGCCGGATGCGGTTTGGTTGACAGTGCCCAGTGGTACGGCGCTGCCGGACACGCCCCAGGAGACGTCATGGATATTGCAAAAGGCGTACACACTCACGAGATTAACGGACGTTGGCAGGAATAGAATATATTGGATTATCTAAGGAGGTTAATTAGCAGCATGATTTTCGCAGACCGGAATCATAATGAAAGGATCGAGAAGATCGCCTACCGAACTGAACATATGCCAAGGGGAAAAGAAGAGCATGGATACGACTAGCCAAGTCGCATAAGTCACGAGGATCGGAATGACTAAGGACCAGAAAAGCTGTGTACCGAAAAGATGGGATACTGTGGATGACGGAGCCTGACTGACATGTACGATTATGGTGATAAAGGCGAATACCATATATCTACGAAACGATTAGTTCCTTTACGATAAGGCGACCGCCACTTCGCTTACACCATGAGTAGAGTCCAGAGGTACGAGACTCCACTGTAGAATCTATGAGCTTCAGCGGGTCGATTCCCAAGTGCTAGGATGAAACTGAAGAGCAAGTTAAGGAGGTAAATGGCCCGAAAAAATTGTGACAAGATATAGCCCGTCCTGCCATACAAAGACTCGTCGCTAAGTGAAATCGTGGTAATGTGGAAGGTCAGGTAGAACAGGCCCTGTTGAAAGATAATTGTTAAACGTATAGACACGGCGACGGGTAGCAATATACATACAATGGAGAACCAAGTTAAAGACATACTCATAGCTTGATATGCAAATTGGAGACTCAGTGCCATCTTTCGAAGAAGGCTATGTGAAGTCTGTAGTATTCGCGAGAAATTCAGTAGGGAGTATAAAGATGCAAAAGTATTCCCATTGAGCCATCTCCGACGTTGTAAGAGATATTCAGAGAGATGGGTGGGTACATCCACTTCTGCATAAGCAGAAGCAACATACAGCAGTTTCCATGAGCAATTCTTTTTATTGACGAGCTCAAAGGAAAGAATCCTGTCTTCTGCAAGCGCCATGTTGGTGTTCAAGACTTCAGTGCGATGATTGGACCCGCTGATGGTGATATCAGTAAGAAAGTACTTATGCAGAGGGCCATACCCTTGACGATCGTTCTGAACGGCTGTAAATCTGTAAGCTGACAATGCCCCCGAGGAGTCAAATTGATGGCCGAATAGTGACTCCAAGGGTCGATCTAGCATGCTTTTCGTCTTGTATTCAAAATGCTGCGAGGCGACGAGCGGATTTAGCAAGGAGCTCAGGGAACCTGTCTTGTACTCCCCAACGGCACACCCACAGGCTGGGTCGCGGCTGAATGTGTCCCACAAATAGTAGAAGGCGTGATTGACTGGTACTGTGGAAGCATCGAGTAGAATGCATACGTTGGGATCGAGACTGTCACCAAAGGCCTGAAATAGCCATCGATGAGAATTTACTCTCCTTTGATTCTTTTCCTTCAGACAAAATACTATTTGGCATGGCACCTGGTTTCTTGGTATTATTGTAACTCGATCCCCCTTGACCTCGACGCGGCATTGTGTCGAATACTGGAGTTCCATTTAGCTTCACAATGCATTCCACGGGAGCTGCCTACCTCGTAAATATGAGCGACAACATTTTTGCCGTCGACCTGTGACACTGCCACACCCTCTTGATAGACTCCTAGACCTGCTAGCAAAGCCAGACTCTTTGGATGGATCTTGCTGCGGCCATCGCTGATGATGCAAATAACGATCTTCTTCCAAGCTTCCTTGCCCCAGATTTTGCTTCTGGCTCTTGAGCAAAGGTGTTCAACATTTTTCATCACAGCCTTCAAAGTCCTGCCTAGCAATACCTCATCTTCATTATACATGGTCACTGCAACGAGCAATTCGGTCTTGCGAGGCTTGGCAAACAAGTGAGAACGGAGGACGTAACCCTGCTCGCGGAATTCCGAAGGATCGCCAGTGACGGCAGAATAGCGCGCATGCGTGAACTCGTCCCTCTCCGGTGGTTGTGCATGAGGTATCTGATTCAAAAGTCGAGGCGCTATGGGACAGTCCATAACGAGGTTGCCGTTAAACAAAGGGACCGTCTGGAGGTTCTGCGGGCCAGCGTTGGCCGCACGCCTCGCAGCTTCCTCATACTGCGCCTGTATAGTCTTTGTGTGAGCGCCACGAGGCTGCAGGATAGGGTCGTGTTCATGCTCGATATATTCGTTGGGATCCTGGGTGGGTACGACAGTGAAGAGTCTGTCTTGATCTCCAGTCGGGTAGTCGTAGATTGGATATGCGTCTGGTGCTTGTGGAGCAAGATTGTCGTCAATGTCATCGTACGAGTCACTGTGGCCATGTTGGCTTTCGATATCATCAGCAAGCGGCCGGTTTACAGGTGAGAAACTTATGCGAGGGCTGTTGTCCTCCATGGATGTGATGCTCCATTCCTTGGCGGTGCGTGAGGCTCGACGCGCGCTCGACAGATGCTGAGCTGGCAAGATATTATATTGGACTACTGCGGCATACACGTAAAAGCACTTACCTAACTGCAGTAACGTTACATGTAACTTGTAAGCCAAAAGCTGTCTTATGATCTAGCCTCTGCCCTAAAGTCTTCTTTAATGTGCCCCCAATGATGCCAAGAGGATCGCTGTCTTAGGCGTGGGCGTGACCCGAGAGCCCCGCCTCCCTGCGAGGTGAGCGGTAGATGTTGCTCATTAACATTGCCATTACTGTATCTCTATCCCTCTGCGACCCCAATCATATTACTACGACCGAGAGGGTGGTCAATTGTCATTCGTAAATATTAATGTCTGCGGTTGGCAAGATACAAGCTGCTTGGGCGGCAGCGAGCAATGAGACTACATTAGCTCTCGCAAATCTCAACTTTGATTTCTCCCTCATCAAGGTGGAGGCCCCCGTAGAATTCAAAGACCTGGGGGCAGCGTTGTCTATCAAACGCCGCTCGGCCGCCGAGCATGGAACGAGCCACTCGACTGCCCGGAAGCTCGGCAGTCTCTTCGAACAGATCTTACCCTCCACTCCCCGCTTGTTCAAAGCATACGGCCTCCGTGCCTCTGAGATTGCACAATCTCCCTTGGTGAATCCCAAAGGAAATAAAGCATACGGACCATTCGCTGAGCATACTGGAGTTGACGGAACGACTATCTGGGCTGCGGCAACTTCTGGGACCAGTGCTCTTGCTGTCCATCTTTTGGCTTGTATGCTGGCTCGAATTTGGTCGGCCTCAGAAGCGATCGGCATTTGGGAGCAGATTTTGGTAGCCAGAAAGAAAGAATTGCTCGACTTCTCTGACACAGGAGCAATCCATCTTCAAAGTCTTGCGGCGGCCCAGCTTTCTCTGTCCAGGGAGCAGCTAGCAGACTGGGACGCCAGCGCTCGTGCATGGCTCCGGGCGGCTGATGCTGTGAAGAAGATTCGGCAGAAGCAGCTTAATCTGATTGTCGAGAATCTTGATATCCCAGTCAACCGGAAGATGGATGTCTATACAAGTGTGATGCAAGCTTGGAAGACTGCAATGATCACAATGGATAAATTAGTCGGTGGAATGGGACACAGTGTCCAAGATGGCTCCGTGCTCCTCGGTTTGTCTTCTTGGCATCTGTATCCAGACATCATTGTACTTGGTAAAATGACAGCGGAAATGAAGCAAGGAGACGGGCTCATTGCCCCAGGCGGAATTGTGACTATCGGACTACAAGGTGTTAACGCCAATCATGATCGTGGCGTGTACTGGTCTTTGCCGTTGGCTCATGTGAGATTTTATGGAGATCCAATAAAAGCCGAAGGCTCCATCAGCCTGGATTCTTCGAGAGTCTCTATTGATCAGCTTCTACTTGTTGCGCTGGGGTCTCTGATAGCTTCGTGGTCTCCCCATGGTTCTAATGTCAAGGACTCTTTAAAGTTGCTGCCCATCATGTGGCAATCCTGCGAGAGCGAGATTGCCAGAAATCTGGACTCAAAGGCTAAAAGAACCTTCTTAGAGATGAACTGGCTTCGACTGTTGGCAGAAAGCTCGAGTCAATATCTTGTGTCAAGTGACCGCGATCAAGAAGTATTGAGAAGACTTATCAACTTAGGGCAGAGACGGGCTCATTTCTTTGGCCGTTATCCACAACCCATCACGATGTTGGGGTTGACGGCAGCTGCTCTTGTAAAGATCATGAAGGACGAGGAGAGGAAAATTTCCTTGTTGCGTAGGCTTGCAGCCAAATGCAAGACCGATAATGACAGCCTCATCATCAGAGTCCGTCGCATGCCCAAAACAGACTCTCGAACGGAGGAGCCGACGTTCGAATTTGCCACAGCTCTGCCCGAGGAGATTCAAGATTCCAATGACGCGGAGAAGAAATACCGGTTCAAACGTTGGAGAGAACGAGGAGCAGCTCCTGATGGAGATTCGAGAGCTTCTTCTGATCAGGCCAATTACATCGAGGATTTCCTCGAGTACAACAAGCAATCGATAGAGGCTGCTGAAAATCTGACATGGTTTGAATGGGATAATCCACCCAACTTTTTCCGCAACGTACCACTCGCGGAAACAGAAGATCAAACTCAATCTGCTCGCCCTACAAAAGCGTCAAGTCGTTGGAAGCTGCCCAAACGAGGTTCTCGTTCGGATACAAACAAGAACGCTAAGACCTGTGCAAAGTTCGAGTTCCTCTACGGAGACCTGAACAAAGCTGCCCTTTTCCGGAGATCCGACCGAGACATAATCACCGATGACCTACGCGTGACTGTCGCGGACATTACAGATGCCTTTCTATCCAATTCTATCGCCGTGAAGCTTTTTTTAGAACACCTTGGAGCAAAATGGTCCCTCATGGAGAGAGTACCAGGTCAATCCCTCGGCGAGATTCGACTGGAATCCTCGGTAATTCAGCAATCGTTGAGAACTTTAGCCACGGTGGTCAAAGTGTACAGATTACTCCCAAATGCAACTGTCCCTCTAAGCATTGTCTCCTTTGGGCCTCTTTCAGACGCTCAGTGGATTCGGCCCGACCTAAGTCTAGTTAGGCAAAGCGATCCGGGATTATTTCCGACACTTTTGCTCCCATTCTCCCTTACAAGGCCTCAGACGTTCTCGTGCATAGCAATGTTCGAGTCTGGGGGTTTCAACTTTCAGCCGGACTACCTCGATCGTGTCATGGCCATATCCGTAGGCGATTCCATCTATGTGGCCGCCCCTCTTTTATGCGATCCGTCCATACAGCCAGAACCTCATGAAGTCCGTAGAATAGTCGGCAACATTGGAAGAGCAGGATTAGCTCTACTCATACCTCTTACTGGGCCGAAGACGAAACAGCTTGATGTCGAATCCTACCAGTTGATAAATCACAATCGCTTTGACGGCAAATTGGAGGACTGCTTTCAAAGCACCACTCTTCACCTTGCATTTTCAGGCTATGAACTACCAATGGACTTTGGTGAGCACGGCGGCCGAAACAGAGAAGCGTTCTTCCTAGAGTCGTTGGTCTCTGTCCATGATCGCGGCGAATGGATAGCCGATCTTGACATTCTCTCAACATTTGACGACCCAAAATTCCAATGCATAGTCGACCAACCCAGCTGCCTGGCCGGCCGTCCACGTCAAATCCCAAGCTTTCCTCTGGTCTCCATTGATAGTTGGCAAGAACTGCTCGAAATGCCATTAGATGCAGCTGTCGTACGAGCACGGAACAACTGGCTCGGTCGACTAGCTGCTGCCTCGGTGAGCGTTAGTTTGGGGTATAGTGCCATTCTCTTCACGGGCAGCGCTTGCTGGAAGTGTGCGGAGAAGACTGTGGAGCGGATCGAGCATGAGGCGGTCAGCAGTGTGGATGATGCTAGCCGGACAGCACCGAAGATCGTTTTCATTCTCTAGTCTGTGAGCTCCCAGATTCCGTTTTGCCACCCATCAATTTCAAACACCACGGGACTGGACTTGCACATGAACAGGCCCTTGAGTTTCGAGGAAATACATCGGCATGGGAGCCTCCCGCGTAGAGAAGCCCGAGGTCTCGTCCAAGCATTCTGCATCGAGTCATCTAAAATGACGAAACAAACGAAGGTCCGAATTTTGATCCAATCACGATCCGGGAAGCGTCAGGCTAAACCATCGGCCTGCACAGTCGTTTACCAAAGACTTGCACACCGCTCTAGTGAATGCCATCGAGGGATGCCTGCGGCGGTACATGTAGCTCAATCTTGCACAGTACGTGTACCACCTCATATATCGTGGATCGAGAAACAATCGTGCAATGCATCAGAATTTGATGATCCTAGAGGTATGTTTGCTCGCGTGCTGGGCTGGCTGGTCCAAAATGCTATCTTCCAGTGTGTACTACCAGATTCTCAAAGCTCAGACATTGTCGATCGACCATGGTACGTGAAGCTGAGTCACCAGATGGGTTGACTCCTGGTCAAGCGAAGGGAGCTCAGATGACAGATAGTATGTTCACGGAAGCATTCTCGACAAGCCGTACTGAGACAGAAGCTCCCGCAAATGGTCATGAACTGGATGAGTACGTGAGACAGCATTGAGTAGTGCCGTGATGGGTATCTGCGCGATTAATGTAAGCCTTCCAGGAGCTAAATTACATCCTCCTGGTAACCTTTCCAGTTGTAACTGTATACAGCCCCACATCCAGGTGCTCCCACCATCAAGAGAGAATCGTATCGCGCATCAATTCCAAAAAAAATCCGAATTACAGAGACGCATTCCCCAACGTCTTTTCAAGCCCGTCCTTGGTCCCGTATCGAGGATCCTGCCCTTGGTTCATATTTGCCTCGTGGTCAAATGCTCGCTTTGATGAATCGTATGTAATCGACCAAATGCGCCATTTTGACTCGCACTATCTGTACTGATTTGGCATCTGCCATGGCAACATCTAATCACAAACCATTTGGGACATCTTCGTTGAATGAAATTCCATGAAAAGCAAAATGCAAAATTGTGGCCGGTGGTGTCTTCTCCCCCATGGATTCCAACAATCGCCTCTCGCTCAATCTATGCCTGACTGCGACTCTACATTGAGGTCATTATTTTGATTTCAGAGAGTAGAGAATTTGTGGTGGGGATCATCGATCGTGGAATGAAGCATACGCAACAAATGCATTGGTTTGGGACTAGGTAGTGAGTGAGACCGTCCCTTTTATTAGCTTTTGCATGGACATGGAACGGGTGGATAAAAGTGAACAACAAAATTTCAGCATGAGGCGTACTCTTCAACGTATGCAAGTTGCTATGGTATTTGGTCTTCGACTTGATGGTAATAAAAGGATAAGAGTGGATTGCCGAAACGAGAGACTCCAGCAGTTCAACCCACTGAGCTTGGATGAAACATTCCAATTACCATCCACAGCTGGCCTGCGTTGATGTACAATGACCGTATTGCACGGACCTTCTACTCTACGTCGGCTATGGAAAGTGTGAGGCTGCCTCGACGAGGTTCGAAACACTCAAGCGCTTACGCGACTTCAAAAATCCATGTCATCTTTCCCAGAATGTTGCTCTGCATAACACAATCGCCAGCTCCCTCCGTTCGACGTCACCAAAGATGCACCCGCTCTCCATCCTCCTACTCCATCATTTTGCAATAATCTCCATGGCCGCCGCGAGCACCATCCCCCACCTCTCCAACGAACCCGAGCTTCGCGCCCTCACGACCGTGAACCTGACCGGCTCGTCCCCGCACACCGCCGCCGCCGCCCCCGCGAACCGCATCAGCTTCATCGACACCGTCCAGGAAGCATTCGAGTCCCTCACGGCCAAGTACCCCAAAGCGGAGTTCCGCCTCGTCCGCGCCACCGGGCCCCTCCCCACCACCGACCCGCGCACCCTCACCGCCGTGCGCGTCTACTTCGGCATCAGCAACGACGCCATCTACCACAGCATCGTCCAGGACATGACGGCCGTCTGGGGCGTCTGGGGCCCCGTGCGTTTCTCGTCCGAGCAGATCCCGGACGGCTTGGGCGTGCTGCGGCCGCCGATCTGGATGGATGTCGTGACGGCGGATGGGATCGTAAAGGCCGCCGGGTTCAGGAAGATGTACGATCGGGTGACGTTGGAGTGGCCGGTGGTGGCGGAGGTGGAAGCGGTGCGGCAGCCGTATTATTGCTTCCACGTCATGCATGGTATGTTGGTTCCCAGTGTCCGTTTTTTCCTCTCTTGGGACTTTCCTCTCTTGGGACTTGAGTCTGGGTCTTGGGACGTGTCTGGGGGTTTCTTTGCTCTGAAGACCTGTTCCAAGGCTCCAAGTACTAGTACCCGCGTCACATGGGCGACGCTGACTCTGGATTTTTGATTTCAGTGTGTAGGCAGTATGTGATGGTGGGGGTTTATGATCGCAAAGTCGTTACGCGTTTGGGTGGGTTCGAGCCAAGCAACAGCAGCAGATTTTTGGGAAGCGCAGCGGAATGTGAGTGAGGTGGTCCCTGTTGTTAGCCTTTGCATGGACATGGAATGGATATACAAGGATGAGCAATCTTTTTTCATTTTCAGGAATACTCCTCATTACAACTTTCCAAGTCTACAGCAGATATCGATAATCCGGACTCATATCCCCTTTCTCCGTTTTTTCAAATTCGGTCAACCCGAGATCCGTGCCCGTCTTGTCGCGATTCCGGTTCTGCACCAGCACACTAGCAGCATAAGCGCAGCAAGCCGCCGCGCTCAGACACGCGAAGCCAATGCAGATGCCATAGCCCTGTTTTTAATGCGGCGCGTCTTTGGCCAGGAAAGCGTACGTGGCGATGATTCCGCCAACGTTGCCGAAGCCGACCTGCCAAGCGGTGCCCACTGCTCGACGGTGGTGACCGCCAAGGTTGAGATTGAACCAGCAGACTATCACCGGAAGGGCAGAGTAGGTGCCCATTGTGACAAGAAACAACGCTGCGTATTCGAGATGCGGCCTCGTATGCACGGTCAGTAGGATGGCGAATCCAGTGATGGCCATGGCGATTGGGATGAGAGTGAACAAGAAGCGATGCTTGAACTGATCGGAGAAGAAAGCGACGATGAGCGCGAAGACGAAGGAGCACGCCCACGGCGGGACGCTGTGCAGTTGGGTGCCGATTTGCGAATAGCCGTAGGTTTTGATGATGCCAGGTGCGAAGAAGGCGAAGCCGTAGGCGGGGACGATGAGTCCGAAATACATGAACCCGCCGAGGAAGAACTTGTAATCTTTGAAGCAGTTGAGCACGTCTTTGGGCGTGATGCGGCGCTCGCGGGCGGATCGACCTTGGTCCTTTTCGAGCCGAGCTTTGATGTATGCGCGTTCGTCTTCTTTGAGCCTGCGAATAGTGATGTCAATCATTCCGTTTACCTGTAGGTGGGAGCAAGTGGGGAAACGATTGCTTACCATTTCGCCTCTTCCGGAAAGTCTGGTATCATGAAGTAGAGTGCAAATGAAATGAGACACGAGAGCACGCCTTCTGTTCTAGGATCAGTGAGATGCCTTTGACGAGACGAACCGGTGGAATAGAAATACCAAGGATAAAGATCCACCTCCAGCCAAGGTAGCCACGCATCCCATTCATCTTCCCAATGGCAGAGGCAAGCAGCCCGCCGAAGGCTCCAGCTAGACTGGTGCTACCGAAAAAGAAGGAGTAACGCTTCTGAGCCTCGGAGCGCTTATACCACATTCCGATGAGATAGAAAGAGCCCGGAAACATGCCCGTCTCGGCAAGACCTAGGAAAAAGCGCGTTGCAAGAAGCCCACTCCAATTCTTGACTAGGCCTTGGCAGATGGTCACGAGGCCGAAGAGAAACATGCAAGCTGATAGCCATACATGTGGCTTGAGTCTTTTCAAGATGATGTTGGATGGTATCTCAAAGACGATATATGGGATGAAGAACATGGTCAAAGCAGTGTTATATTGCGTGCCCGTGAGTTTGAGGTCCTTCTGCAGACCAAAGACGGAGGCGTTGGCGATGTTGGTGCGGTCGAGGAAGGCCAGCAGATACATGAGACTGAGGACTGGGATTACGCGCAGATCGATCTTGGAGACCAGTCTGCGCTGCGAGGTATGCGACGGGCACATCGCTCCGAGATCGTCGTCATATTCGGCTCCCGGGTGAGCAAGATTGGGATCGTAATAGTTGTTGCCGTGTTGATGCTTGTCCTCTACAGGTGAATGGGAAGATCCGGATGTTTCTGGAAAGAGTCAATTGAGTGGTTTGACGAGGCAAGAGCGTGGGGCATGAATACTATCGCGTGGCCCCATTATAGTTGTATAATTCTTCAAGAATGCGTTCTGTTGGTAATTATATAGGCATTAACGAGTTTGGTAAATTGGAAGACTTTGCGTTGCGAAGTAGCGGCGACAACAAGACAATCATGTGCTTATGACAGCTTTGCAGGTACGGTAGCTTTTGTCTATAGGTAAGGTAGTTTCTACCCTGCTCACCTGCAACCTGGCGTCCCCAGATTTGGATACCCCGCAATCGGATGTTAGGGCCAGTTGGATGGAGCCGCTTACCTTACCTTATGTAACAGCCGATGACTAAGTAGATTCGCTTACACTCAACGTTCCTGGCTTGGCCGTCAGCCTCACTCCGGTCCCCGAAACTCTTTTTATGCACGCCCCAAATTGCCCCTTTTCACTCGCATGGACTGCTGAAATTCCCTGTACCTGCATGTATACAGACATCCTTCTCTAACACCCGATTGACAGCAACCTCCTAGAGCATCGCAGTATTGCTATCTCCTTATCCTATTTTTGGAGATGGGAAGATGCGTAAGATTCGGAGCGAGCAAGGAATACACACCGGCGATGAGTCAACATAAGAATCTGTCCTAGGTTGGTAAGCAGGATACCACTACTAGATGATGACAGCGGACAGGCTCAGGCTCTCCATAGCTACTGCCCCTTGGCGAGACAACTACAGAATTTTACAGCGGGGATGGTTGTGCGCCGCAGATATGTACTTCCGGACTCTTTTTGCTGCCGAGCTCATGTCTCCAGCCTGACTGAACCATCTATGGTAGAGGAGTCTCTGACCTTGAGATTTTATGGGCATGCCCGACTCTAAGCATTGTGCGTTTTGTTGAGTGGAATCTCGGTTGCGTCCGAGGGCATCAATGCTGCAGCGGCGTCATGACTCGAGGTTTTCATTTTTATGTTTGAAATTGCAACTAAGAAATGGAAAAAGGTATGGCAGGCAAGCCACTAGGCGAAGTAGCATCTTTTGCATTTGATTACAAGTGCGCTTCGAGCTTGTGAGAGGAACCAATCATACTCTTCTACTGCCGCCAAGAATCAGTCGCCGGAAATCCCGTGGTACCTATGAGTGAGTACGAGTAGGTATTCAATTGTCACTTTTTTTGAGTACGAGGGGTAGGTGGTATGTAACACTTTTAAAACGGTCCCTCCCGCCACTAAATTTAATATCCGAGGCTACTGCTACATCCGTAAGTTTAACACTTCGGGATAATCAATCAATCCGTCTACTTTATTCCTGTGTAGATCGTAACTTTCCTTCTCATTCTCTTTACCAGATGGCGGCCAGGAATCACACGAAAACAGCCCCGACGATCCTTAAGTATACCTTCTCTTGTGGCCATACTGCTAATTTCCTTTGACTCCTGCCATCCCTCCAAGAATACTACCTCGTTGCCCACGACTCTGACGCATTTCCTACTTTGCTTGAACATGCCCGTCATGTTGTTTCACATCAGTACACCTCAGACCATTGGAGAGTATGTCGCAAAGCAAGAATCAAGAAAAGCATCTAAGCGCCAATCTGCCCATCGCTCAGATATGGGGCCTTCTACCAAGAACCAGAAGCTCCTTCGCGGCTCCCTGCCTTCAGCTCCAACTCACTCTGAAGTCAATGATACGCTATATCCTAGACCCAACACTGAGAAATCGGAGCTCGCAGACGCTTACCTGCCGCCAGCTCGAGCTCAAGCCCATGATATGACAAACCCTGGGCTCACTAGCATGAAGCCTAAGCCCGACCACCGCTCTGTCGCTCCAGTTTTAGGCCATGAGTTGACAAACCATGAGCTGGCTACCCAGAAATCGGACCTCGCTCACGGCTCTCTGCCACCAGCTCAAACTCAAGCTCAGGAGATGACAGACCTTAAGCCCGCTACCAAGAAACCGAAGCTCTCTTATGCCAACCTACCTCCAGCCCGGGTTCATTACAGGATACCAAGCGTAGAACGCGCTCATGCTGAAGCTGAGTACTATCGAGAACGACTCAGGAGATGGTGCGAGTTCCACGGGTTTGACTATCATTTATTAGATCAGAGCGCAGTATCAGATACATTGTTGATGTCCCCCAATTTTGATGTCCATAAATACATGGCTACCAAAATCTCGAAAGGTCAATCATATGCTTGCGGACCATCAGACTTTGATGTCTATCCTGTCGATGATTTATCAAACGAGAAGTTGACGGCTGAAAGGGTAAAAAATAACACACATGGTGTCCACAAACAGAGTCTCCGCGATCTCTCTTGCCACTCATCAACTCCTAATACAGCCCTTCAATTGCAGCCTGTTTCCGGTGAGATGTCACTTCATCATAAACCAGCTCAGGGCCCAATCAGCAATGGGCTTTCAGGTTCTGGGGATGAGACCTCTCATCTCCCATCAGTTCAAAGCACGATCACTAAAGCGTCTCTGGCCTTCGGCGTTAAATACAATGCAGTGTGTCCACCTCTCGGTGATCAGACCTCTACATCGTTGTCGTCGGTCGATTCAACACTCGAGGGCCCATTTTGCTTTTCCTCAGATCCCCACGTGGGATACAATACCACACCTGCTAGGCCAGGTCGAACTGCTTCAGTCGGTCCGGATCACGATATGGGAGACAACATCGTAGCTGCGCGCTCAGATCAGATTGCTCCATTATCTCCACACTCAAACTTGAGAGACGATACCACACCTGCAAGCTCATCTCAAAACTCCTCGGTCGAGTCAGCTTGTAATAAGGGAGGACGTCCTCGAGGCAGAAAGCCACGCGCACCTAAGATACCTAAAGGCCCAACCAGATTCCAAAAGAACCATCCTGTCAAGGCCTTAGTCAACATCGACGTCTGGGAGAACATTCTCTTGTTCTGTTCTCCTGACTTACTGCTAAAGGCGCGCACAGTTTCTTCGACGTTCAGATCCGTGCTGAAAGACGAGAGCCTTATCTGGAGGAGAGCTCGCATCAACTATTTCGGTCCTGATATGCCAGACCCACCCTCAGGTCTCTCGGAGCCACAATATGCAGATCTTCTCACCAGGATCGGCTGCCAAACGCATGGCTGTGAATCTACGAAAACAAGAAAGACATACTGGGCGTTTCAGAAACGACTGTGCATCGGGTGCTTTCAGAAGGCCTTTCTTCCGGTAAGCATCTTGGGTTTGATATACAGATTTCTGTCGATTCATTGAGCTGACGTGCATCTAGCCCAGAGCACTTAAAAGTGTGTTCAAGGAACTCGAAACGAGCACAACACCCCAATACCGCTCAATCGCACAGTATTACCAGAGAATGGAGGAGTTTCTTCCAGGGATGAAGTTTGATCGCTGGGACAATTACCAGTGGCTTGGCAATTACGATCCTACGCCCTCGTGGGGTCAGCTCTATAGAAGTGGTCAATACACTGGATTTCCCGCGGCAGCTTACGCCAAATTCAGCTCAGAACTCGCAGTTTTTGTGGGCAACGAATATGACATGGCGCATGGACAGTTTTCCACTAATGAACCTATGCCTGGGAAGACCTGTCCTCCACAGGACGCGATTGACGCCTGGTTTGAGGCGAGGCGCGCTGCCAATGACGCTCTTGTGCTCGAGCTTCAGGCTGTGGAGAACTGGTACGAGTCATACAAGCGCGACAACCAGAAGGTGGGCAAGGATCTCAGGAAGAACCGTGAAAGCTTCTACGAGGAGCAAGCGGAACTGGCCGGTTTAAACAAAGCGGTTCTTAAGCATTTCAAGTCATACCAAGCCGCGATCGCCATCTCGAGACCGGCCTCCTTGCAGTCGTGGAGGATCCTGCTACCAAAGATCATGGTGGAATATGAGGCGTCAAAGAAAATAATGTTCGAGAAGGAGGCAGAGAGGGAGGCAGAGAGGGAGACGGAGGCTGTGATCCGTTACATCGAAGAACACGGAATGTGATACCCGGTATCAAGAGGAGGAAACAGGACTCAGTGAGTATTGACCAAACAAATAATAAGGAGCTTCCTTCTGTTACTCTCCGCAACAGCAATCACTGATGATGAAATGAGTATCATCGCCACAGGAGAGAATGAGATATGGCCGAGATGTGATGCAAGGTTGGGGTCTGTGCCCAATCATACTTGGCACAACTTATCACAACATTCATGTAATACGCGGGCTTGCATGTTCTTAGAGAGAAGATACCCAACCGAATGATCGTTTTACAATGCAATACTACCCACAACCCGTGTTTGCTACTCGAGATGATTTAGGATGATTGTGAATTAAAACGTCTGTATCTGTAGCATCATGGAATTTATATGATCCCAGGTTGTCAGATCGAGCCCCACAACCAATGACCAAATAGACGAGTCTATTTCCAACTCCAAAGTAGACAATTCCGTCGATCCAATGGCACAGCATCTGTGCAGCTCAATTGATTCTCTATGGCAAGGCATGACGACATGCAAAACAAAACCGCTTGCAACGAAACACTCTCTAGCTCTAGCTAGCTCTATGTTAGGGTATGGGTCTATATCTAGAGCTATTAGCAAGTACGCCATCGCTCAAGATGCATCAGCACGGCACATTAAATCCCCACCCCCTCACCACCGTCTCCTTCAAACCGTCAATCGCTCTCAAGCACGGGTCTCTTTTACGCACTCAACGTCTTCAACGTCATGCGATCCTCCTCCTTGCTCTGAAACGGCACCCCGAGCTCCAACAATTTGACAAACACGTCGCTGAATTCCTTGAAGAAGACCCCGTCGTCCTTTGCGTACCTCTCCACATGCTTCTTGAAGCTCGCATCTTTGACAAGGGCCATATCGGTCGGCAGCATCATGAGCGTCTTGCTCCCCGCATCCTCGTACTGCTTCGGTCCGTTCCACTTCTTCCAGTTCCATTTCTCTCCGAGGAGGAGGCGGAAATAATCATTCGAGACGACAGTCGGGGAGAACGACCAGGGTCCATCGAAGCCAGAGCGGTCCGTGTGGCAGCGACCTAGAGCGTGGGCCCCGGACAAGGCGACGATTTCGCGGTCGTCGAAACCCATGCGGCCGAAGATGGCGCGGAGATGGGTTTGTTCTTTGGCGCCGTCTGGGAGGCGACCGTCGGGTGTACACATGGAGACGTCGCGATCTGTGCGGCCTGGGCGCCAGGGGACGGATGGGCCTTGCATTTCTTGGATGGCGCAGACGCCGGCGAGGGTCCAGAGGTCGGAGTAGGTGATCCAGGAGTATTTTTCTGGAAATATGTTTAATAACGAAGGGGTTTGGAGAGGGTTTATGATGTACCTTTGACTGGCTCGAGGAAGTCACGGGCTGCTTTCAAGCCAGCGTTGGCTCCGTGGTCACCTTCGGGGGCGAAGCGCATTGTGGCGCCGTTTGAGCCGCCGGTGTTGGTTTGTTTATCGTAGCTGAGGTTGCTCGTCAGCATTTGGGTCTAGGATTGGAGAGGTACTCAAGACTTACGTTCCACTGCAATGCCATGCCAATCGAACAATCACTGGCCCGTAACTACCATCATCATAATCATCTTTCTCCTCCAGCAATTTGGCAACCTCATTGTACACCTGCTGATAGTCCTCCTTCTTCGGTGTGAACACTCCTCTTGATTCTCCCGAGCTGCCTTTTTTCATATCTGTGACGCCGCCATTGTTGAGGTACAAGTAGCAGGCGCCACCAGCTGCCGCGATGGCAGCAAAAGTTGCATAGTAGCCGATTCCTGAGGATTTGGCTTCATTACCGGAGGCATAGCCGCGGCGGGAGGAGGATTGGAATGTCTTGCGTTGGAGGGAGAGGTGGGCGTCGTGGGTGGCGGTGAGTCGGAGGGTGGAGTTGATAGGCGCAGTGCGAGCTGTCAAACGCGTGAGGGTTCGGGCTGTTGCTGCCATGACGGAGAGACAGCAGCAACTGATGGGGGCAGGCAGAGTTCAGCGATGTGTTGATGGAGGAAAAGAAATGTAGTCGAGTATTAGAAAAGACGTGGTAATGAAGCGAAGATATACCCAGTGCCAGTGGAGCAGCTGTAAAGCTGTCGGCGGCTGTAAAATATAAGTAGTTAGTAGATAATCTCATTAATCTGTGACCCATGTTGCCTCGGCCCTGGGAATGATTGGAAGGCGGCCGATGGAGGACCCACTTGTCGACTTATCTTGCCATCGGTATCAGCAATTGCCGATCTGAGTCAGCATGTAGGTATTTTCTCTAGTGTTACTGCTTGCTTCACTTCCTTTATAGAAAGAAGAATTGTCCTGTGGTTCTGGCAGCTTCACCACCTTCTCTCATCCATGCTCCATACTCATTCCCCATTGCTGTCTCCACTTGCTGTTGCATTATTCACCAAGATAACCGTCAATCAGCATACTTTTGGCCATGGTTCCCGTCAGCCCGTCAGGTTCTGCACTTATGCACTTATGCAGGGTCCCAGGGACAGACTACATAGATCAATGCAAGGATCCTAGTCAGATCTCTTTGCCTTTCCTGTCCAACATTTTCCGCCCATCTACCTCTCCAACCATTGAGTCCTGGATCTCCAATACGGAATTTGACCAGAGCCTTTCCCTTGGCGGTCTCCGGATTGGTAATGGCGACTCCATAGTTCAGGGTAGAAATCGAAGCCAGTTCCCATTCCTTCAGCTCCCTCTCCAACTCCGCAAACACATCTGAAATGACACTATGGTTTCGTCAACACATGCTACGAGACAGAAGCCGGAAGACTTGGCCATTCTGCACAATTGCCGCCAAATATACGTCGAAGTCTGGCAGATCTATCATGAGTTCAATGAATGTATTGTTAAGGGGATTACTGACAATCTCAAGTGGCTGCGCTTGACTGGCAATGAGCGCAGACAGACACTACGGCACATCAAGCTTACGCCCATCTGGAGCTTCGACAACCAGCTGTTCAATGTGCTTTTCCATGCAGTAGGGTCTGCCTGACGATCGACCTTTCTGGAGGTTAACTTGGATTTCGGCGAATCGGCCTCCTTGATTACGAGATCATGCAGAATTTACATGGAATTCCGAATGCGGCAATTGAGGAGTCACGAGAAAGTTCCCTGAATCATAGGACCCGAAATCAATCAGTACTCTGGAACAGCTGGGCCGAAGCACTGGAAAGTTTTATGCACCAGTTGACGTACGCACATCCGCATGTCTGCGAGTCTCATCATGATACGACAAGAACCGGGTTCAAACTTTTCTGTACACATCCAACTCTGCTACTGTGGTTCCATTGATATAGTGGACGGTTGCAAAGGAAAAATACTCTTTTGCAGGACATTATAGAAATAGTGGTACCGTGTTTGAGAGCCTTGTGGTGTTGGAAACTTGACTGCGGACATCTCGCTCCTACCTTGTCAAAGGCAGCAGCTCACTCTAGCGTGTGAACTGGATCCATGCATTTTAATCCAGATGGTTACGGGACAAGGACCACTTCACATATGCCTGTCCAGCTGATTGCAAGCACTTGATGGTGGTCAGACGTGGAACAGCGAGTCGACCATTCATTTTGATGTAAAGGGTTTGAAAGGTGACTACAGATTGCTTCCTTTGCTTCGCAAAGGGAACATGAAAGGAGGATGGGGTTTGAGAATGATGGAAAAAATGAACAAGAAAATGACCTCAGCTGAGGTTATTGAGTAGCTTCCACAGAAAAATCCTCTTCATCGTGCTTATAGCTTTTTTTATGATACAAACCAGATTTGATAGGTCACACTTCTCTTAAGGACGTGATACATTTACACCCAACACTAACAACCCCCCTCCAAATTAAGCTAGGTTCAAACATCCGGGCACATTTGGGGTACAAATTCGGGATGCAGTCTCCAGGCTTGTTGGGCTGGGCGCAGTTTCGGCTGCTCCAAAGCCCGTGTGTGTATCTTGCTACCCGCAGAGTGCGTCGCTTGTGAATAGGATCCTGCCTCCCTTCGAGGGACCCCTCCTGTACTCACTCGCTTCGACCCTCTCTCTCGGCGCGTTTGATCTTCAAAACGACCGGTCCTCGGGGGCTAATGGTGAAGTGAATCGTGAACAGGCGTTGAGCAAAGGGGTCGATCGGTCATGTGGGTGGGAAAGTGCCCGTGAAAATGCAATCAACATGTATTGTGAGTCTAGAGATGAAACAAAAAGCCATCACACCAGCGTCTTTGGGAATTGAAGCTAATATGATTGAGATGATACCCCGACTACAGGGCTCACACCCATCGTCCTCAGAAGTTTTGCGCTAATCCGATTTCAGTGGATGATAATGAGTCGATTTGAGGGGTGTCAACACATCCAAAACAACTGTTCATGTGTCGGTTCCGTTTCTTATGTGTTGGTATTTCCGAGGATACTTTAGTGAATAACACCACTAGCTCCCGTTTCGGTAAACACCCACTCCAAAAACCAAACAATCGATCAACACATTCCCAGGCAAATTGATTAGATATAACTTCATCAACTCCTTTTGTTTTGCAAGTACCGTACTAGCCTTTCCGCAGTCTTCGTATTACGGGAGACAACATGATGGGTGTGGCATTGAGCACGGCATCAAACCATCACACTTCAGCCAAATGGGGGACGTCTCCCGAAGAACCCTTCCACTTCGCCAACCTCCCAGCCGAAATCCGTAACCAAATCTATCGCTGCATCCTCATCCAACGCACCCAGCCCGTCAAACTCGTGAAATGTCTAGGGGGACCAACTATCAACGACCTGGCCATCATCTTCACCAACCGCCTCATCTACTCCGAAGCCATGCCCATTTTCCTCTCCGGAAACGCCTTCTCAATAATCGGCCGACGCAAGGAGCACACCTGGCTGCGCCGAATGCGCCCCGAGGGACGCAGCGAGCTCCGCAATATCACGCTTGAAGTCCGCGAGCACGGGTGCAACCATGACTTCAGCGTTTACAACGCGTTGTCAATGTGCCCGCGGGTGCATCTAACGCTCAAAGTGCGTCCCGGTCGTTTGGTCGAGGTGGCGCGGAACTACAATCTGCGGAATATGCATGGATTCGCGGGAGTGACATCGGATGCGCTGCCCAAGGAAGCGAATCTCTGTTCAATTCATCAACGAACAGGTATGGTCGGCTGGGAGGTGGCGTGGAAGCGGGATCGTTATGAGCTTTTGCTGCAACAATTTCAAGCGCCATGCGTGGGCAAGTGCAGGGCGCACAAGGGGCGAGGAGGGACGCACACGCAGGCTACTATCCATATCTCCTTTGATCAAGCCTGTTATTACTGTTGCTAGAGATCAGTGGTAGCTTCTACGCGAGAGAAAATCCCTCCTGTGGACCATTAATTCTTGGGTTAAACCCATTCCTTTGCCGTTAGATGTAAGTTTGCATATCCTCAGTCGATCTTCCTATGTTGTGGGAGGACAAGCAGAGCGGCAACCGAGAATCGATGTCGAAATGAGACATTGGCACAGCGATTTACCCAGAAAGAGTTTCTTGCTTCAGGTTTGCTGATTCAAAACGCGTGCTTACTCATTTGACAGGTGAAATCAGCCTAGCCTGCTTTAGATTAGCGCTCTGTCTCCACTTCGTCTCCTCCTCACTCTTGCTTTTGGTTTCAGACTGTTGATAATATGGTTCAACTAGCTGAGAGATTATGCCGGATTGAGTTAAAGCTAGAGCTATTAATCACGTACGTATGCAATTGAGTGATATACGATTAATTAATTTATATAGCATAAAAGAAATTTATTTATATGCGAAAAAGCGTAATAGATATTTACCCGCACAATAAAGAATTATCTCGAATTTTATATTAATTTATATAACGCATAAAGAAGTTTTCATATTTGTAAACAATTTAAACTTTCGCATATTCACATTTTAATTTAAAATAAATTAATTACTTTATATTATTATTAAATTATTGAATTTTCAACATTTTTTCTTCATTAATTATTAGAAACACAAAAAGATACGTTTAATAATAAAGGTGTTTTTTTTGAAAAGTCTTTAATTTAATATATATTTATATAATTTATCGATTAAATAATTAATAAATATTTATAAATCGTTTAAATTATATATATATTTTTTATAACAATCGTGTTTACATTTAAATAATTATATATATTCAATAATTATTTACATCGATCGAATAATTTCAATATTAACGATTTGATAAATATATAAATAATTATTTTATTAATTAAAATATAACTAATAATTATAATCTTATTTTCGATTAATTATTTAATATAATAATATTAAATATTAATATATTTAATACCTTAATAATATTTAAAAAATTTATCAAATTAATATTTTCTTTATTATTATTAAATAATTAAATAAAATCGTTATTATAATTTTTAAAACGAAGTTTTTATAATTATCGTATAATTCACATAACGATTTTTTCTTTTTTAATTAAAATTATATATTCGAATTTTAATTGTTAATATTATTAAAATTAATATAAAGTTATATTATATAAATATATTAAATAAAACAATTAAGTGAGAAGAGAATATGTATATAAAAAAAAGACATTTATATAAAAACAAATGTCTTCGTCAAAACACGCTAAGCTCAATCGAATAGTGTTAAAGAAATGTGATGTTAAAGAAAAGTTAATTTTATTAAAAATATAAAATACGCTTATAATAAATATAACAATTTTTCGTTATTTGCGATTATATTATATATAAACAACATTATTATTGTTACGAGCGTATTTTATATAACATTTTTTTAACATTTTTTTATATCATAATATCGACTATGCCCTATCGAGTTTAGCGTGATTTTACGACCTATATATAAACTTATTATTTTCGTTATATACACTTATATAATTTTAAACTTTATGCTAATTTTAATAATTATATAAAAAAACGAATTTATAAATAAATTTGCGATTTGTTTTATCGTTTGCATAAACTACATTAACGAATTTATATAAATTACTTATATATTAATAACGTAACCTCAATTAAATAATCTCTTATATATATTTAAGTATTTAATTAATTATATTTATATTATTAAAATTAATATAAAGTTTAAGATTATATAAGTGTATATAACGAGAATAATAAGTTTAAAAAACTATATATGAGAAAAAAAGACCTATATATAAGTTTTTAAATCACGTTAAAATCGATAGACTTAATAAAGTTAAGTAAACAATAAAGCTAAATAAGATACGCTCGTAACATTATTCTTTTCTTCAAGTAACGATAATCTTTATCGCTATAAATCTTAAGTCTTTCTTATCGATAACGTTAATGAAAATTATATATAATTTTTATATAAAAGAATCGTTATACATATATGCTGAGAAAATCAATCAAAATAAAGAAATTTTGATATTCAAATAATGTCCCTTTCTTCGACGACGAGAACGACGACGACGACGATAATCTATTTCGAAGATTTAATGAATAACTCGTCGCGAATACGTTATCATAACGTTATAGAGATTCAATTTTGAAGAGAATTCATTAAAAACTAAAGAAGTTGTGATTATAAACGCAATCTGATGTTTTGATAATACAATGATCATTCGAGATTTGATATCGCAATCACGAGAAAATTCATAAAATGATACGATCTAATTGATTTAGTTGATTTCGAGTCGCAGACGTTAAACTTTATTTGAATATCGCATGTTTATTGAAGTATTTATGTCTTTCTTCGCAGAAATATCATATGTACGATATCGCGTAAACGTTTTAACGGCGATAGCGAGGTCAATTAACGATATGATATGCGTTCGAATATCGTTTATGCATATATCAATAAAAGTGTTATATTTAATAAATCTCAAATAAACGAATAAATGAATAATAAATATTTAATTATTCGACTTTATAGTAATAAACGATATTTTGATAATCGAATTTAAACACTCGAAACGAGATTTCTAATAATCGAATACTATATTATAGTTAATTGAGAAATTAAGAATTTTATTTAATGTGAAAACGATTAATTTCTTTTTATTATGAAATTTTTCGTATAAATTTTAAATTAATATAATAAAGAGCATAATTATAATGTATATGATTTTAAATCGAAGTTTATTCAATGAAACATAACGCATATATAAATCAGCGACTATAAAATATAACTTTTTATAAAATTTATAAATAAATGATAAAAATGACACTGCTCGATAAATTGATAACGATATTAATAATAAAGCTTTTAAAATAATATTCTCAACAGAGATGAATGTTAATAAATTGAATTTATAAGACGATATGCTCTTTGCGGCGAAGGCATTTATTATTGTGATATGCGTAAAATATTTTATATCTCTTTTTTTGATAACGATATCCGCATTGTTTATAACGCTCTTTTTAAAAATAAAAAGTTGCGTTAATCAAGATTTATAAATCGTAATGCTTTTAATAACGAAAATAAATGTCACTGCGGAACGTGTATTAAATTCTATTTTTTTCTTTTTTATAACGATATTTATATCGTTTATAATGTTTTTATCAAGAGTAAAAAATTAAATTAAGGCAATTTCGATAGCAATATCGCTCTTACTAAAGAGAAGCTTATAAACATTTTGAAAATAATTATACAATGTTTATATCGCGATATTAATTATATAAAATTTGATTTATAAACACGTTTTTATTATAATATAAACGAAGCTTTAAAAAGTTATATTATAAAAATGAATTAAAGAAATCGATATTTTTTAATATAGACATCGAGGCTTTTTGATGCTTTGATACGAATAATTTTTGAATAGCATTATTCTATAATTTCCGTTCGCTGAGTTTTAACGAACATCGAGTAAATCGAATAAAGTTTGAATATTTATAAGTGAATTCGATTGTAACGAGGTTTTTAAATTGTGATATAAATGAGATATATGATCATGAGATGAAAGTAACGAGACGTTTTTTATATATAAAACGAATAATAATTATAATTAATGTGATATAATATATCGATAACTCAGTTAAAAAGTCGATATGAAAAATTTCTTAAATTTAATAAAGCAATGTTGAAGAAATCTCTAATAATTCAATATTGTGAAGACGACTTTGAAAAAAAAGAGATAACGACTCTTTATGAAATATGATTTCTTTGTAAAATAAATGTAACGATAACACTTTTCGAAGAGATCTCTGAAAATTTAGTATTATGAAAACAAAGAACTTTTCGTGCTCTAGCAACGTCTTTCTTCGATTACGACGACGACATCGATATTGCAATCGAGTCGTTTTCTGATAATTTCATCGCGAGTCTAATATTATGACATCATAAAGTTTTAAAAATAAAGAGAATTGATGTAGAAATGAGTAAATGATGATCATAAACGCAATTTGATATTTTGATAATACAATAATTCTTTTTGAATTCGATATCGCAATCACGAGATAAATCATAAAATGATACAATTTAATTAATTCAAATAATTTCGAGTCGCAAACATTAAATCTTATTTGAATATCGTATATACTCTGATGTTGATTTGAATAATCTTTTTTATAAAATGTTATATATATGATATTAAATGAGATTATCAACTGCGATAATAAAATTAATCGATCACATAATATGCTTTTAAACATCGTATATACATATATTAATAAAAGCGCTATACTTAATAAGCTTGATATGATGTTGCTATTAAATAATAAATTCATAAACGATCGTTTTTTGATAACGAAAAAACGAATTTGAGACGTATCTTTTAAACAGAGAATTAATTCAAATCGTTTAAAAACAACGTGTTCGAGGTTTTATCAAATCGTATACTAATTGATTAATCGCATGAAATCTTTTTTGTTATTAATGTTAACACATAATAATAACTGAAGATTACGAATTTGAATTAATTTCGCGATCAAATCATATGTTATTTTGACGATATTAAGTTTCTCAATTAAATTAAATATTAATAAATTTAATTAATATATAACTTTGCTTTTAACTACGAAACAATTCAAAATCTTTTCAACGTCGATATTTTTCTAAATCAAAACGAAAAATAATAACGTATTTATCACGATTTTTATATATAACTTCGAATCTTACTAATTGATATTATTTAATAAAAGCATTCGTTTTCTTTATAACCTCTTTTTTTATATTAAATCGTTAATAAAAATTAACGCGTATTAAATATTTCTTATGCTATAAAAGTGTTTAATCTCGTTCGATGTTCATTATCATATATGTCTTTCGTAATCGTTTAATAATGTTATTTTTTAAACATTTTATTAATTAACGTTGTGATTAATTTTCATCATATTTTATAAATTTTATATAAAATTCGAAAAATAATTATTCGATTTTTTATTTAAAATTGTTAAATATATAATCATTTGTCTTATATAAAATACGCAACGATGTTTTATAAAAATCGTTAAATTAATTTAAAACGTTTTGAATAATATTGTAAAAATTTGCAATATAATTTCGACGTCTCGATATTATATGCTCGTTTGCCTTTTTAATAAATCGTGATATAACATAATTAATTTAAAACGCGTTAATAAAATAATGATTTTTATTAAAACGAAGTTTGTCTTAAATTCGTAGCTTTTAATTCTCGAATTTAAATCTATTATTATTAAAAATAGGCGAATTCGATAACCTAAAACTAAATATAAATTTAAATAACTATTTATATTTAATTAATTAATTAAATCACGACGAAAATAATGAAGAAAGTCGATATATTTTTATAAAAAATCGATGCGTTTTCAACATTTTAAGATCTCGTAGTGAAGACGAAGAAGAAGATTTAATATTATCAAATCGTTTTTAATCTTATAACTTTTCATTCTCCGATTAATTCTTTTGTTATTAAAATTATTAATAAAAATTCTCAACAGAAAAAAAGCGCTGCATATGTGATATGCGTAATCATAACAAATTAAGAGACGAATAACGAGTATATAAATCTTCATATATAAAATAAAATTGATTACAATATTTAAATCGTCGTTATAAAAAAACGTATTTTGATGTTAATATAAGATTTAATTGAGGAGAATTCATAATGTGTTATATAAAAAATTTCGTGTTTTCGAGTAAAGTGTAAAGTTTTCAACGTAGATAAGTATTATCAAATCGAATTTATAAAACATTATGCTCTTTATAGCGAAGATAAATGTTATTATAATATGCGTAATAATTATAATGTTGAGATTTTGATAAAGATTTCATTATTTAAATGTTGAAAATGTGTTTTATTATAAAGACGATAACGAAATCATTTTTTAACCGTTTAACTCGTTATAAAAAATATAAATATTTCGTATATTAATCTTTCGAATAAATGTGATTTGATAAAATGATCAATTATGTGATTATAAAGAAATTTCGAAGCGAAACAAAATGAGTTGGAGAGCGAAGCGGAGAACGACTTTTTTAAAACAATTTAAAACATCCGTTTCTTATTCGTTTGAGATGCTGTTGAAAATCTAAATAATGTGATATATATTCTTTCGAACGATGTAAATTACGATGTAGGTATTTTTTGAATGTGAAATATTTGTATAATAAAAAGACTTAACGTATTCTTTATCAGGCTCGATCGTTTGTTTCGAGTAAGTAAAAAACTCGTTAATTTTCTTCATCGAAGAGAGGTATATAAAGGAGACTTATTATAATGTTAAAATCAGCATAAAGTTTAAAATCATATAAATGTATATAACGAGAATAATAAGTTTAAAGAATTATGTATAAAAAAGAGAGATTTATATATAGGTCTCTAAATCACGTTAGGGTCGATAAATTCGATAGAATTAAGTAAATAATAGAGCTAAGTAAATAGTAAAGCTAAGTAAAATACGCTCGTAACATATATAACGAATAATTAAATCACAATAAAATAAATTAAACTTTTTTATAATAAAGACTAAATTAAATCGTGTTTCAATCATTAAAAATATAAAACTTTTTATTCGTTATTAATATCATCTTTAATTAATTTATTTTTCTTTCGATTAAGCGATTTTAAAATATAATTCAATTAATTGAGAAACTATATCGAATTGAATTAAGATTAAAATTATTAATTACGTGCGTATGCAATTGAATAATGTATAATTGATTAATTTATATAACATAAAAAGAAATTTATTTATGTGCGAGGAAGCGCAATATATATTTGCTCACACAATAAAGAATTTCCTCGTATCTCATATTGACTCATATGACGCATAAGGAAGTTCTCATATTTGCAAGCAACCCAAACCTCCGCATACTCACGTTCCAACCTAAAATAGGTTAATTACTCCGTACTAATGCTAAGCAACAAGACTTGGGAATTCTTATTATCTTGCATTGTTCGGGCAGCTGCAATCTTTTCGCCCAAAACACGAGGAGTCTCGCTGTCCAAATGTATCTTCCAAATGAACTCGTCGTGGCCATAATGGAGTCTTTAGGACGACACGATCTCAAATCGGCGCGGCTAGTGTGCAAGACTTGGTGTTCCTGTGCTTCTAGTTTCCTCTTTGACAAAATTTACGTTGCTCCTAACAAAGTCGATCTCGAAATGTTCGATGCTATAACGCACGACCCAATCTTGAGCAAATGCGTTCGCCAGCTCGTCTACGATGGCTCTAAGTTCATGCCTAATCTCACGAGGGGAAGCTATGTCCGGGACCTTTGGACCCAGACAGCTACGATGTTCGACATGCGCAATTTTATCTCGGATAGCAGAGATTCGCAAATCAAAGATTGGACCTATGATGTTGCACGCCAGGAAATTTCGTTGAAGGACGCAGTTGCTAAATGGAGAAATCGTGACATTATCAACCGCGGGTATAAGAAATACCGAGAACACTCTTTCTACCAGCAAAAAGCTCTCCAGAGTGGCGACTTTGTCGAGAGCCTCGTTCAGGGGCTTTCAAGACTTGTCTGTCTGGAGTCTGTGACTTTGGAAGGAGGATGGCCCTATTCTGTGCAAACAAGCCTTTGCGAAACTCATCTCGGCACCCCTCTCGCACGTGGATGGGACACGTTCCACTTGCGTCCGCGTAGATGGTCTTGGAAATTCGAGGAGATTGACTCTGAAGAATGGCCTAATGAATGGCCTACTGGAGGGCGCCATTATTGGATCATCAATGCTGCTCTAGTCCGTGCACAAAGACACATCGACGAATTTGTTATCGGTAAAAACTACACATCTGGAATATGCGCTGAGGTGTTTGAAAGAAATGATCTCGTGCAACCGAATGCCCTCGGATCAGACATCGCAGCTTGCTCGGGGCTCAAGCGATTGCGTCTTCGCCTTGCAAGCCGCCATACGGGATCAGCGCTGGGTATCTGCGAAAACATCCAAGGGCTCCCAAAGCTTCTCGGGGCAATGCATTCATTAATGTTTCTTGACCTTGATTTGTCATACAATTCTCCATATTATGCAGACCTGTGGAGGTATAACGACGTCTTTCCGCAAGTAATGACGTGGAATTATCTTGAAGCCATGGAATTGGATAATCTCGCCAGCAGCACCACTGATCTGCTCCGTCTCCTTCTGATACAAATGCCCAATCTAAAAAGAATACGACTTGGTACAATAAAGCTACGGAAAGGCCGTTGGGAAAGCGTTATCGAATGCCTCAAACAATTCAATCACTTCACGACTTTCGAAATCTACTTGGAGTCCATATTGTACTACTGTGGAACATATCTCCTCGGGTGTGACAACGATGACATAAGCGAGTATATAATGCACGGTGGTCGCCACCCTTGCCTTTCAGATGACCAGCCAGTGTCTTCATCCGAGGCCTACATGCTTGAAATTGATACTTCTTTACGTGATCGCCTCCTCGAGGTGAAAAGCTCGCGTACTCACGTCGCAATTTGAGCCTCTAGATACAGCTTTTGGCCTTTACAAATTGCCACCACCTCATAAGCTCGACCTAGTACCGATCTAGGTACAATTCAATGACCACGAATGCGTCTATGTAAGAAGGAAGTCTTGTATCTACCAGCTTGAAAGCCTTGGGCTCGTCATCTCAACTTAGAGACGGTTGTGCTATTAAGAGTTGCGCTATTCATCACATTTTCAATTGGCGTTCAGTATCGGCCTTCGCCTCTGAGCTTGAAAATGGGTATCGCTAGACAGCATGACTTACAGCTCGGATCCACCTGTCTCAGAGATGCGCCATTACGGCAGATAGGTCATTGGGATACATGAAGAGTAACGCGGCTTCAGAAACACCAAATCCAGCCATGACGGTTAGGGACGAGGAATTTGGGAGAACAGCCTTTCCTCTATGTAGGATAACAAGTTCAGAGCGTTTTTACCAGGTGAAGAACAGCAGTTGAGCCAATCTACGTGCAAGTTTTTTGGGTGTAGAGCATAGATCAACATTGTAAATTTTCAGCCGTGCTCATAATCTCATTGTGGAACATCAAACAGCAGACTACAGACTGAGGAAACCAACAGGGTGTTCACCAAAGCCACGCAACGCCACGTTTGTTGACTTTCCGTACACAGGCAGGCTCTTGTGGTTACCAAGGCCATGGGCCCATTCGGCGGTCCGGATGTGTGGGAGTCGTGAAGAGAATGTGGGTGGATCTGATTGGCTTCTGGAGCCGACGGCCGGATGACGAGGACACAGGGCTTGATCCTTCGCATCTCACCCCTGCCCTCTGCCATCTTCCTCCAAAGAATCGCATAGTCAGAATCACAGACCACGTGACTGTCAAATAGCTATGTCGGAGTTTATCTCACTAGAAGCCAGAACCGGTGTGGTGGGGTGCAATGCGCCTAGGCTGATCCGTGCAACGAAGAGTTCTGCGTGACGAGGCTGTGCTCTTGCATGCCATAATGGAGAACCGATTCAGACACTGTGCTCCAACAAGAACGCATGCATAGCCTTGCTTGGAAATTTACTATGAAGAATAGCTTCTCCTTCCCGGTATCGATCTCGTCTTGCACCGATTTTGTCTCTACGCGCTCATGGCTCCTAGTGCTAGCTCAAGCTGAGACTTGATTTAAAGCTTGCCGCCTCCACTGCTCAGCCTCATTTCTCTCTCAGCATCTCTTCTGGCAACCAGAGTCTGACGATGGAAGCTGTCGGTTTAGCCATCGGCGCCATCACTTCAGCTTCTCTGTTTACAGAGTGTATCGAATGCCTTGATCTAATGGAGTTGGCACGTTCTTCCCAGAAGGATTTGACAATTCAGGTGTGCAAACTCAACATTATCAAACGTCAATTCATGGTTTGGGGGGAAAGCATTGGTCTTCTCAGTCCTGATGAAGGCAGGGATGACGTCTTGGATCAGGTCGAGGGCCATGAAGTGATCAAAGATGCTCTACAGCAGATATCCACCTTGCTCCGAGGTGTGGAAAAACCGAAAAAGGATTACGGAGTCGAGGTAGACAATATGAATGAGGGCGAACACTCGCAAGGTATTGAAGTCAGCAGGCGTAGAAGAGACATCTTCAACCAACACCCCATCGTGGAAGTTCTGGGCCGTCTTACAACGCACCAGCGAAAATCGACCATCATCACCAAGACTCGGTCAGTGGGCGATTCGAGACTCCAAAAAATTTGAAGCTCTCGTCGAAAACTTGGATCGGTTTGTTATAAAGCTCATCAAGATTGATGTCTCGCATGATACCCATGTCCGCCGAGACATGGCTACCCGCGAAGAAATCGAGTCCATAGTCGATTTGTCAACTCTGTCTATCATGAAGCAGACCTGCAGAGGTCCCAGTCGAAGCTGGGCCACAGCCGCAAGAAATCACAGTGAATACTTGTCGAGCGTTGGCTCTGTTGTCGAGAGGAACGACCGGATTCGATATTGGAACGCCCAAATTGAAAGCGTCAAGAGTGATAGCCAGATCATGAATCTGGATGAGAGGAGAAGAAAACGACGAAGATATGAGCCCCTATCATCTTCGCGATCGACGACAAGATCTATGCGCCGAGATTCACCACCAATCCGAATATCAAGATTCAGTATGCTATCTTTCTCGACTTATGGTAACGGACTAATGATTCTTAGATGGCCCACACCATGATACCAAAGTATACATATTTTGCTGTCAAGAGCTTCGCTTGCAACGTTACACTAGAGAGGATCTACTTTCAATGGATATGCTGGAATATTTGGTTGATGAACCGGCAAACGCCTCCAGAATTCCAAGATGGTCAGTCTACCACAACGCTCGCGAGAAAGTTATACAAAAGATCACCGGCAATCCTTACTTTCGGGGACACTATGAACGTGTTTATGGCGAATATAGGCACAAATATGAGCCTGATAAGGCTCGTGCTAAGATTCACGTATTCTGCCCTCCTCTGCTGCAGTATATTCGTTTTGCTCTCGCGCTTGCTCCTCCGCAACCAGCCCTGAGAACCTCTGAATTCGACGTGGTAATTCACCACGATGATCGACTAATTGATAGGCGGATCTACAGTGCAGAAACAGTACACAAAAGCTTGTTGCAGCTGTGTGAATTTGTCCGTTCCAATGCACAAGTGGGCGAGCCGACTGATACTGTCAGGCTGGGCGTGGAGCGCGAGTCTCGATGTCGATACCTTGCCGCTCGCTTTGACCAAGTCTGGATGGATCAGCGTGTGGCGGCCGTGGCTGCGGATGAATATTCACGTGATCCCTTTGACGCCAGTGAATTCTTCAGGGAGTCACACGAAGATGGCCAAATTGCATTAATGGCCATCATGGCAGATCCGCAGGTCTGTCACAGTATAACCAGTATTGCCCCACTGGTTCGTCCCGATAACCCAGTACAAGAGCTTCAGATCTACAGACTGGAGGAACTCGCTGATGTGACGGATAAATCGAAATTTCGCAGGAAAACCAGGCATTTCTGTCGGATCGACCCGCCTCTTGAGAGTGCGGAAGGCACTCGACCCGACCCACCGGGACCCTCTCTTCGCATGAGAAATTCGAACTCGAGCAGCATGGAAGATGTCCCAGTCTTGCCGGACCAGACGTTGCAAAGCAGCTACTGAGCATGTAAATGACTGATCGGCCAGCTGAACGGCCGCATGATTGCCGTGTTGTGCTGCTTTGTAGTTGCCCCATGGATACATACCGACGCTCGGCCCTGAATCTGGCCTCGGTGGCTGCACTCACTTCTGACATGCACGTCATTGGTACAAGGCTTGAACTCGACCGAGATCCGTATCTCGACCGCGCTTCACCGGAGGTGTTTGGCTCCTCGTGCAAATGGGAGAGCGAGCATGCAGGCTTTGATCGTGATGAAGTCTTGATGATTCCGCTCACCCAGGAGCTTGTGAAGTGCATCATTCAGTTGAGGTCGACGAGCTGTCCTGGGACCCATCCTATACAGACACCGATGTAGCATAATTACATACATACATAGACTCTTCAGCTTCTTTTCCACCGAGTGACGCCCATAGCATTCAAAAACCCTCCGTATTCTTCACGATCGATGACGCGAGATGAATCCCCCCCCCCTTCTCCCCCCCTTTATCCCTTTTCTCTAATCTTTCCATATCAGATCTCATTCTTCGCGCAGATCTGGAAGACCAACGCTCATGAATACTTGCGACGCTTTTCCTCGTTGACGATTGACCGCGCGCCAGCCGACGGAGGGGCTGGAGTCCTCGAGAGCGCGCGTTTTGCATCGGGGTCGCTGGATGATAACATATGGATGTTCTAGGTTACCGGTAGGCATGGAAGCTGATGCAAGTTTGGTGGCAGAGGGCATTTTCGCTGGGCTGTGTGAGGATTCAAGACAATGCATGCAACAGGGGGGCTTTGCTGTGGATATATAGACAATGTATGCAACGGGATTTCCCCGGAGCACTTTGGCCAGATGGTTTACGATTAGCAAACACAATCAGATCATCTCACACAATCGTGCACCGGTGAATTTTGAACGATTCATGGGATTTCTCACACGTGATAGTAAATATACTACGGCCAAGTCACGACCAAGCCTCTAGGGTATAACCATTCCGCAACGCCGAAAAGAAAAGCGTGCCCTCCAGCGAAGTTCCCCCTACGTCGATCATCCTTACCGTATATAGACAGGTAAATTTTCGTTCTTAAGGCCGTGGGCGCTCAATGGCCGAGATTCATGGGTATCGTTAAAAGAATGCGGGTTATCCTCGTTGAGTTCCGGAGCCGACGGCTCCGTGTGAGGGGGTTCGTCCGCCAGAATTTGAGGCACGCGGGGATCAGTAACATCAAATATATCATCTTCATAAAGCACCGGAGCACTAGGCTGAGCCCCTTGCCGTTCATATCCCCTTGATTCAGCTTCAGTACCGTCATCCATGTCAGGAGCACTAGCCCGTGCTAGCAATCGTTGACGCTCGAGCTCCATCTTGTCGTCTTGAGGCCCGTCATAAGCCGGTGCCGGAGGGTTTGTGCCATACCTTTCAAGGAAATCTTCTTCATCAACGGCCTCAGGAGCCGAAGGCATAGGGGCTATTGAAAAGGAGGGCTCGTCGTCTTCCGGTGGTGCGCTGGGAAGAAGTCGTTCTTCTGCTCTTCGTAGTCTGTCTTTCTCGTCGAGGTCTTCTTCGATTTCAGGTGGCGGTATGACGACCGTTGGTTGCTGCTCTAAGTCGCCGACGAGTTGGCAAGCATTGTCATGTACTTCGACATAACTTTCGCGACGGCTAGCTTCAGCATCTTGGTCGTCGGTGACCTCAACACCAAGAATTGCAGACCCATTTGATGACCCTTGGTCGTCAACAGCTAACAGGTCTTCTCTTTGCTTCTGACGCTTCCGTGAGCTGTCCTTGGTGCCTATTATGATCTCCGTCCGAGTGAAAATCGCGCCTTTTGTTCTTCGGAGCTGATCCGTAACAAGGTAATTAAATCCAGGAGTTGCAGCGTAGCTGACACCGTCGGCCCCCTCAATCCTGGTCATTTTCGCGTCGCCATAGCCATGCTGGAGGCCACTTGTCATACTCAAATGTGGACGAATGCGGTCCTGGCTTCCTACCTTTGCGCGCAAATCAACCACTACCTCAACATAGTATTTGAAGCTGACCATTCCGCCAGGTACGCAAGTAATTGTTGGGAACAAGTGCGCAGGAGCTTGTATTGATGTATTGATGACAGCTGTGAGGAATTGCGGATCGACGATGATGGGTGCGAATATCTGGTTGAGATCTTGTCTGAAAGATCTGCTTGAGCCGGCAGAGGTCAAGGACAGGCCACCAAGCCCCGTCAATGATTTGGGATAGTAATCCTCATACTTCGGTTTCTCGCCTCGTCGCTGTGGGCCAAGCGGTATGGCCGGATGGGTATCAATCCGTCCCTGTCGATACAAGGTAATGACGATACCTTGCATATTCTTGACGGCCGTGTTGTGTTTGATTGAGACCCGTACGGGGAATGAGTCGCCAGCCAAGCAACCTCCTTGTAAAACCTCGATTTTGGCAGAGATAGTGTTCGGAGGAGTCATGACGATAGCATCTTCTGCACATTCGATGACAGTACGTATAGGTGGCGTCATCGAGCCAGTCATGTTGCTCGATGTGCTGATAGTGGTAGCAGAGGAGCTTATTTCGCTTGGCACTGGGCTTCGCGGGGGCTTGTAGTCGATTTGGTGATTGTCAGAGAGCTCATTATGCTTGCCGCTCACAGAGCTGGTCGGGTCAGAGTTCTCTCGTTCTCGTGATCTGACCCTCTTCGTCTTCTTGCCTGCTTTCGGTTTCCCTTTCTTGTGCCTCACGTCCATCGAAACCATCTCAGCCTTTGGGTTAGGGATCAGCGAGATATCCACAGCTTCCAGAAAGCCAATCTTTCGGTGTTGCGAGGAGGTTGGTGCGATGGTAGTGGGGCGCGTCACTGTCGAGGTGAGTAGGTAAGATATGGTACCGTGTTCGAACTGTTGGGCGTCTGCAAGTCAGATTACTCATGCTGCGAAGCTGGAGACGGGTAACGGCGTTGGTACTCACATCGATACCGGACGGCATGCCTTTTGAAGGGAGAACCATCTCGAAGCGGAACTCATATTGACCCAGGACTCGACCCTCGCCACACAGCACAATCTCGTCTTCAAATAGTCGTGCGAAGCCATTTCCGAAGTACTCAATGCCCCGCCTACCTCTACCCTTTCCCAAAGCCATGAGCGCTTCATCGTAGCTTATGGACTCGCCTGGAAGCTTTGCGCGATTCGTTACTTTGACGAAGCCATGTAATCGTATGACAAGGTGGGTAATGCGTTGGGACTTTGCGACATTCATATGTACCGCTCCTTTGATCGTATCACCCGAAGAATACTGGCGAAATGGCTCGTCGAGCCGAATGTCTTGCTCGAACGAGTTGCGCTGTTTGGAAGCGAACGGGGCAGAACATCTTGCCAGAAGGGATGACTGTTTTGTGCGCTTCTGACTTGTTTCTCTCTTGGTGTTCTGAGACGCTTTCATCATCGATTCAGCAAGGACCCGAGACCATGCGTTGCTGATTGGCCTGGTGCGTGCGATTGAAACGTATCTTTGACTTCCAGTAGTACTTCTGCAGGTGCGACATGGTCAATTCAAGCGTGCTGGCAGAGTATGTAGAATGAGGGAATGTTGTAGATAATAGCAGTAAACAGAGAAAAGACAGGGACCCGCAACTTCGACTCGCGACATGGCTTTGGCACATGGTGGCGTGATGGTGGACGTGTGGACGTGTGCAAGCGTGCAAGAAGGGGAGCCTCGAGGGTCAAGAGCAGCGACAGGCATTCATAATGATTGCTGAAGTCTAGTCTGCAATGGAAAGCACATAGACATACATGAATGGGCTGTCGTCGCTACAATAGTAGCACCCTGCGAGTTCCCCTGGCCGATGCCAAGAGCCAAGCAGCCAAGATTCCTGAAGCACGTCGGCGGCTGAGCCTAAAAGGCTTGATTTTTCTAATTCGAGGCTTGGAGTCGCTGCATCGCGCGACAATACGCGGAGCTGTATCGGACAGATAACGGTCAATGGCCACTGTTACCGCTATTCTTATGAGTGATCAATCAACGCCCACTTGATGTTTATGATATACGGATGGAGGATTGCACTGTCACAAAGATTGGAAAGAGGGAGGTCAGAAGCGAGGGGAGAGGCGCACTCGATTGGCTATGCTTGCTTAGTAACTATCTTGGGCAAGGCCAACCGTTTCGGCCCCATGGCATCCAGAGATGCTGTCTCGACGTTTGCATTGATTAGGAAACTGACCCGAGGGGGGGGGAAGCTCTATGGACTTCAGCAAAATCACCGCCGTCTACAGTGCTGCTGTCGAGCGTAATAGAGCACATGCTTTACTTGGATTGCCAAGTTATGCGTTTCAATTACCATCTACAGATTCACTTTTCATCTTCTTGTACCTTCCCGATTGTGGGTGTAACCTCTTGCAATCCCACTTTTGCCTTGCTCAATGCCGGCTCCTGCGTCTTCATATGCAATCTCAAAGTCACTCCCAAGGCCTTTCCAGATTCTCTTCGATTTGAGATACTCGGCACCAGGAGAAGCCTCGCCGCCCACAATGGCTAGGTCACCTTTGGCCCGCCCGATGAGAGAGTTGCTGGGCGAGTTCTTGCCTGCGGTATCGCTCAAACGAGACGTCTGCATCGGCCTTGCATGGGAAACATAGCGCCCAGTTCGCAGATCATAGTCTGGCGGCGCCGAATCCTCTTCCAAGTCAAGCTCTCCGTCTTCTTCGCCATCAATTTCGCGATCTGTCTTTTGTCTGTCCATCCATGCGGTATCATCTCCATGCTGACTCGACTCCTGCAGTATGCACTGAAAATCACTGCTCCACTCTCCGGTCCAGACTCTCTGACCATCTCTTTTCAATGCCAGCTCCAGCTCGAATGGTGTCAAGATGGGCTTCCAGAAATCTTTGCTGTCAATCAATGAGCTCTCCCAACATCCAATAACGACCCACGCGCCTATTTCACTGAAATTAGCTACCTTTGCTGCGTTGACTTTGCCGACTACAAAGGTGTAGCTTTTTTTGCCAGCGGCTTGTATTTGGGACTTGACGTGCTCAACAATGTGCAAGTAGTTCTTGACGCTTAGAGTATTGATCAGGATTCCAAAAATAGAGGCAGTGCTAACAGACGTCAAAAGAGCGTATCTTCTATTCAGCGCACGACTTGTCGAAGCTAAAAACGGCTCGCGACGGCGCTGGCCATCTGTCGTAGAGGTAGGATAGATACGGATGCTAGCCAAACGAGAAGCTAGAGTGAGCAAAAGTGATTCTGGCGGATCAGATATGTAAAAGAGCTGCCAATCTTTGAGATTGGATGCATCAGCCTTTACTTCGTTTGGAATGGTACGATTTGGTAAAGGCGAAGAAGGATCATGCATTATATCTGTCATGTAAAGGTTCCTATATCCGCGTGACTGCAGGGCAGCTACTATCTTCTCTAGATGATTTTGATACGTCACGTCTGCCATGAGAATGACCTTCGCTTGGTGGTCGACATAATAGCTCTCGAAATCCTGAATAAGGCTTGACTGGTCTTGAAACTGCTGCACGGTAAAGATGTGGATGACTGGTATCCTGGCAGTAGGTGATAAACATGCCCGGCCATAATGTACAACAGCATCAGCATTTACGTGCTCAGCCGCGATCTCGTCGACACAGCAAGCTCCGTAGGAAGTATCGGCAAGTATGTACAGTCTCGCCGCTGGTTGCTTTTCGGACCTCATACTCAGCTTCTCTATACCGTTCGCAAGCCGAGTTGAGTTGGTTGATTGGGCTCTTTGCTGATTTGAAGATGAGGCAGTAGGATTCAGGCCTTTGCTCAATGCTTCAAAGACTCTGGGTGCGTCTGGTAGCATACTATCCGGAAACTGTAGAGCAACTCGGGCGAATCTTTCTTTTCTGATCTCAGCGATAGTCCGCTCTATTTCGTAAGTAACAAGAAGCTGTTCATCCGAGAGCCTCAAGCTTGATTTTTCGACCGACACCACAGGCTGTTCATCAAAGATATGAGTGGCGGGAGTCGATAGAGCTGGGGGTATACCGGGTGTCATCATCCTGATATTCAAAGAGCTCCAGTCCTTTGATATCCAGCTACAAGATGAATTTGATTTTCTGTCCTCAACATAAAACGAGGGAGTAAATTCTGACTGAGCCCGTACAATAGGCTTGGAGATAAGGTTTTCTAGCGGACGATCTGCCGGCGCAAGAGAACCTTATATCGGTGGTACTGTAAGTGTATCGTACTTAGTGAATAAGCCCGTTGGTCACATCTCAGCTTTAACAAGCGATGGAAATTTGATAGCCATCGTTAGCTTTCTTGTTTAGCACTCCCTCAAAAATCCAAAGAAATTCAGTTCATTACGGACTCATCTCCTGCTGGATGGACAAATGGCGGTTGACAATTCTTCGCGCTCCCGAACTTTTCGGGAAAGATGCTCCTCCAGCACCACACGGTCAGGGCTCCGAGCCTCCTTATCCAGGTTCGAACAGATCGTGTCCACACATCCACCGGTCTTTGAATCCCTTCTCCTTCAATTGCCAACGTCGTCCATCCTAGACTTATACCATACGTCCAACTTCCTCCGGGCTTTTCTGCAAGGCTATCCAACAGCATGGAATCATCTCTCCTTCCGGTCTTTCAGCCCTGGAAGACTTGCATCCAGACAGGCGTCACCGGCAAGTGACAGCTCTAGCGAGACTTTGACTGTTCAGTCAAAGCCATACGCCCTGGACCAACTACTTATGGCCATCGTCCTTCCGTTTGGCACACGACTCATATCCCTAGACCTCGATCACACTGCTGTTGCAGGAGATACTTTGACATCAATTGTTCTACACAGCCGGCGAGAGACCTTACAGCATCTATCTGTCCGTGGTTGCAAGCAGGTGTCCCTGAAGTACAATATCATGCCATTCCTCACTCTTTTCAGCCTTCAAAAGTCAGCTGGTGATTTCCAAAACTCAGGGCCGGTTCCCGGTCTGGCATTACGAAGTCTCTATACTTTTCGCTGCAGGCATCACAGGCGTCGACCTTACACCCCAGCCTCGCTCCTCCGAAAAGACTCAGACTCAGTCCACACACACGAACTAATCAAAATTTGTCATGACTTGGGGATCTGGACCGATACTGCTTGGTGTCCTACACCTGGGGGCCGATGTCTGAAAAGGAAAGACTACTCAGTGGGGAGGGGAACTCCAGATGCTAGAACAGAGGTATGGGTGGTCTATGATCGATTGTGGCGCTCAGGAAACCGACTTGGGCCCGCCGTATACTCCGAATCCGCCAGGTCTAGGAGCACTAGAGGGCAATTATGGGAAGACGCCGAGTCTGGCTACAACGGCGAGCCATTGGGCTGTGAACCCCAAAAAGGGCAGGGCGAGGGAAAGACCCGAACCGCGCATCTTCGTCAAAGTCATCGAAGATTCGTCGAGAACATCACGTGTCAGGATTGTAAGATCCCGATCCCCGAGAGATGCGAGCATTGCAGTATAAGGATGCACTGCATGGGCTGCAGGAAGACTCTTTGTGAGAATTGTGCTTTCTCTCGCCCACTACCACCAGTGAAATATTCGAAAAGCCCAACATTAGACTCAGACGATGGGAATGAAACCGCCACAGATCCTTACTGGTGGGCCCCTCGTCAGATGCGAAACCCGAATCTCATGATGCAAGAAGTTGTACCCAGCGCAAGTGCTGATAGTAGCAACACCCCAAACAGTACCGTCACGCCAGCTTTGAAGATGCAGTGGTGTTGCTTAAAACCCATGTCTTCGAACGGCGGCAGCATTACTTTTGTTGGGCCTGGAATGACAGGTTCGCCTATTAATTACATCCACACGGCTCCACTTCCACCAGGCCAGGGCTACGAAGACGAGGAATTGAGCCGCCTCCGTCGATCCGACAAAACATCAGGCTCTGTCGTCGACTGCCCCGTTCTTCCAGGATGTTCCCCAAGGCTGAAGCACTACCAGATGCTCCATTGGCTTCTGTATGGAATGGGGAGCGAAGACCAAAAGCCGTGCCCTCGAAGCCTATGTCACGATTGTTGGCAGACTCCAGGGTGGAGAGCGGCCTGTCAGAGTTGCAAGGAATCTTTTTGTTTCGCACACGACCTTCGTGGCTTGAGCATGCGAATCTGTGGCTACAAGGATCTCAGCACCGAAAAATCTTTCCTGGAAGAAAACTCAAATTTCAGGAGAGTCCTGGAAGCTTCAGAGAGATCAACCATTGCTCTGAACACCGCGCGGGAAAAAACCGAAGGCACGATCCGTGAATATTTAAATGTTCTCTCGAAACTGCCAGAACTGTCACAGAGCTTCAAGGAAAAATACGCCCATATGACGGATTCGTTCCAAAGAGTCGGATCCAATATTTCGGCAAAAAATCCAGAAATTTTACTCGGTGAGGCAGCGAGCGAACTCAAAAAAACGTCTTACGAGGGTGAACTTTTGAAAATGCTCGATTTAATAATGTCCTCACCCATCTCCAACAAAGGTGCCGAGGGTACAGAACCCGAATCTAACGATTCCTGGCAGGGCTGCGGCTCATTTCTTTGCCCTAAATACCGCTCTATCGGCGACCAACGTCCTCGCTGTACAGCCGCTGCTCAACAATGCGCATTGTGTGAAGTACACGTGTGCCCAGATTGCCTTGCGCAGAATTCGCGTTGCGACTGCGCATATTGCAAGGACCACTACAGCTGCCCGAATTGCGTCAAGACGCTAGGTAGTCTGTGCAAGAAAGTTGAGGAAGAAGAAGAAGCAAGGCGCAGTGTTAGGATACAAGAAGAGCAGCAGGCGAATTGGGAGCGTCAACTGAAAGAGGCCAATGACATGGCGGAACTGGCTCGGGAATTTTTGACGCAAGATATCTTGCAGTCGATGCCGACCGTAAGTGAATCGGTGAGAGTCACGATGCTTGGAGAGGACCTGGCAAGGTAGACATCGGAGAAGCTGGCTGTTGATGCATGATAGGGAGAGATTCTAATTGAAGTCATAAAGCTACGAAAGTCTTGCAGAGAGAGGATTGGTTTAGCAAGGTGTTTGGGTGCTAGCATTGCTACATCATCGTCCCGAAAAACTAGCATCAAGCGGCATTGGCGACGGCAAAGCGTTGAGTTCATTTGTATACTAAAGATATCCTGCTATCTGCCCAGTTCATAGAGGTCAGGGAAGGGTTACTGTATCATACCGTCGAGGCAAGATAGCTATCATTGTAGCTGACCAAGATTATGTCCGATACTTCGCTTTTATGTATGCCTCTCAAGTCCCTGGAGAGCTCTTTTTTTAGTCTACATAAGTAGTGGTCCTCCATCATGGGACTGCCGAGGTACGAGCTGATAAGATTCTCGATTAGCGCCGGATTTAAGCGGGACCGTCTCAAGCGCTAGTCCACTCAAAATGTAAACAAACCCTCGGACATCACACTTTCTTTGTTCCCCATGATTAACATTGCATTCACCGCAGTATGATTTCCGTAATGAAACATCTCGAGCTATAAACCCACTTGCTCTATCCACTAACAACGCTCCTCTTTCTCCGCTGAGGCTAGAAGCACAAAGCGCGTCGAAAAAGTGGCCCAGTTACTTCAACAACAAACAACAGCCATGACAGGATCTACAAGCTCCCAGCAGCGCGCCCAGTTGATACGTGAGATGTCCAAAGATATGAATAGGACGCGCGACTCATCAAGATCATCTCGACATTCGCTAGATCTCGCAAGTCCGCAACCCACCGTCTCTGACTTTGACCCGGAGAACGAAGCCATCATGTCAACTCGTCAGCTCGACAACAATGCACAACAGCTTCCCGAAAACCGTGCAAGCGCACAGAAATACAGCCGCTTCACTGGGCCTGAACCAGACTTTGCGATCAACACCTCGGCAATCGGTCGAGCGTTCCCTGATTTCTCCCAAGGCGGCACCTCATCTGATGATGATAGCCAATCGATCGAGATTGGGCGAGGTCTCAAGAAAGGGAGAATTAGCAAAGCCGGAAGGTTGAATGAATACTCCTCCAACGCGCAATTGAGCCTCGATGGAGATAGCATGGATTTCTCTGCGCCAATGATCGGCAATTATGAAGTCACAGGTACCCCGCCGCTCTCGCAGCGACAGTCGTCTAAGAAGACCGACGAAGCCGTTCGTGGCTCTTTGAGACGTGACACACAAGTTCGTAGGCCATCTGGTTTACAGAAAGAGATTACAGGACCATCGCCGCCACCATCTAAGACGAGGGATTACGGATCTGGGGAGAGTAGGAAGGGAAGTGGAGAGAACCGTCGCACACTATCTTCAATGCACGCTCGTGTCAGAGACGAGAATGAGCGATCTAGACTTAGCGAGGAACGGCCACCAACGCTCGATTTGACAGCCAGGAACACCCGGTTTGGCAATATTAAGGGCCAGCACATTGCCTCAAATGATGTGATGCCGACCAAGTTCACTTCCAAACAAGGCTTGCTGCAGTCTCTCGCCCCAATGAACAGACAGAAGTCGCAGACTGTTGCAACTCCTCAAGGCACTCAGCAATCTTTCATGTTGCCCGACTTACCCAATATATCTGAATTGGTCTCGGGCATTTACGAAGATGGCACTCCGGTTTTCTCACGACACGGGAAATCACGTGCTTCTCGTTTTGTCTCAGGTTCGGGACAAATCCGCAAAGGCCAAGCCTACGTTGGAGTCAATGAAATACCGGTACCGGCGGATGAGCAGGCCATCTTCCTATCGCTGAAGCTTCTTCAGGATAAGGTCGCCACTTTGGAGAAAAGCAATGCCGAAGCTGAGAACGCTATACAAGATTTGCAACAGAAGAATCGAGTGTTGGAGGCTGAAAAGAACGACACGAGGAGAGTGCAGCGAAACGATAGTGCTTTGGGTACAACGGATAGCGACGGTGGTAACGAGGTTGGTGGCAGTCAACGTCAGCTGTTGATCGAGAAGAACCGTAAGCGGGATTGACTCATATGAGGTAGATGTTGGCTGACAGTCTTTAGGCTTGGAATCTTCTGTTCGTGCCTTTCAAAGTCAGCTGGATACCTCGAGTCGCAGAGCCTCCACCGTAGAGACAATTCTCAAAAACATAACGCAAGAGCGTGATTCAGCCATTTCTCAATTAGGTGTCGCGTACTTCACGATTGAGCAGCTCAAGGCTGAAAATGAAGGTCTCAAAGGCGAAAATAATGAGCTGAAGAGTCGTCTTGCCCAGTTGAGCAATGATCATGAAAAGAAGACTAAAAAGTGGACAGCCAAGGAGGAAGCTCTACAACGAAAGCTCGATCGAAGAACAGAAGCAGTCCAGAGTATGATAGAAGAGACTGGAGTGCAACGTCCTGAGCTGGAGGACAAGACTCTTCACAAGGCTCGTCACGCTGAGAGTACCGAACGGGATATAGAGTCTTCTAGCCACAAAGATGCAAACACCATGTTTGATCTGCGTCCGAGCCGAAAGGACGTAGGCGAACTCTCCAAAGGCGGGCAACGGACTGTTCTGATCGACGACTCTCAAGACAGTGAAACTCCTGAGTATGAAGCCCCCAATGGAAAAGGAAAAGGCCATGCTCGATCGTCTCGCAGCGCAAAAAATGCTCGCGATGACGAGGCTTCGCAAAACTTGACATACTTGAGCTTCCTCGAGGTAAAGTGTCCTCTACTTCTTTCATTGCAGCCGCTAACTTCGTGAGTCACAGAGCGATGAAATCGCCAAGCTAAGAAAGACTCTGGAGCAAGAGCGTATACAGCGCAAGCAACGCCGAAATAGAGAGCATCAGCCAGACAACAAGAATAACACCGTCACGCAGACATCTCCGCCTGAAACACAGGCGAAGCAGCCCCAACAGATCTTTCCTCGTAAATCATCAATGAAAAATATGATATCCAGGTCGACGAACCGGAATGATGCCACGGAGCCTTCACTTCTTCCTGGCGCGCAACCCGAGCAAACCCGTCGGCACTCCGAGACTTCAATCTTAAGCATACGTAGTCGGCGTCGGGGCTTGGATGCCGAGAACATGACTTCCGCTTTCATCGTGCCCGACATCACCATTCGCAATCCAGGAGTCGACCCTGAGCCTGTACCAGAACTGACAAAAGAAGCTCAAGATGTTCTGAGTGGGCTTGCGAAGCATGATGGCCAGCATTGCACAGTCTGCAAACGGGCGATCAGGCACGATGAACATCATGAGCATGGCGCAACGGCAAGTGAGGCAATCAAGATTCCCAAGCCCATTCCTGTCTCGGAGCGCATGCCGAGACCTAGTCCATATGAAGAAGAACCCACGATCCGCCCAGCCCAAGCGCCAGGTCTCGCTCTCGCAGTCGTCCTGAAAGGCCTTGAGGACGAGCTTACCCATCTGAAGATTGAGCTTGCTCAATATCAAGTTCTTTATAATGGCCATGACCCTGCGCTCAGCAAACGCAAGCGCAAGTCAGTCTATCAAAAGATTGAGATCCTGCTTAAAGCAATTGAAGTGAAGGCAGATCAGGTCTACGCACTTTATGATGTGCTCGAGGGCCAAAAGCAAAATGGTCATGAGATGAGTGAAGAAGAAGTCGAGATCACTCTACAATCAGTCGGCATCATTGCTGCCGGCCTGCATCTCAGGGGAGGCGGGGTAGACGAGGAGCAGGAGGACGAAAAGGAGAACCCATCTGAACGCCAACCATGGGATCTGGATAGTGATGGCGAGAGCAGCGATGATTTACCATGGGAGGGCATCGAGACGACTGCGGAGACTGCGAAGAGCGGCTTCGCTGGTCGAAGGAGCTCAGATGCTTGAGTAACGAGCTTCCAACTTCACATGCAACAAATTTCCTTCAGCTTTCGATTCTTATGACGGATTCCTCCTGTTTCGCCATCTCACAACTACTCTCTGGATACTACCCTATTTATATGCCTCAACGCTCGCCATCCCCCTATAACGCCTCTCCATTTTAACAAAGTTCCTAGTGTTGACTGACTTCGGTGTATGTCCACTAGTTGATCTTTGCCAGTCTGGAGAGCGGCTTGTGCTAAGATGATAACATTACGGCGACTGAATGGCGTATACGGAGAGAAAAAATCCGTATTGACTGACTCCCCAGAGTGTACATGTCTATGGATTGAGCTCCTGTTTGGTATTTGTCGTCGAAGAAACATCGGGGGTCTTTGCCTTTAATTTATACGAGCTTCAGGGTCTGGTGTCTCGTCTCGTCATGCTCCGCAATGCTTGCTCGCCAAGTGATGGAAGGATCTCAGCGCTTCGTGCAGTTGGACATTCGTGCTCATTGCTGCATACCACAGGCGTCATGGATAATAACAGTCTCCTTAGCAGATGATTCAAAAGTTTCTCCACATCGATTCGTGGTTCAGGATCCAAATGGGTATCACGTATCTCGTATCCAACGCCATCGCTATGCTCTGCGGGGTCCTATTTTCCTCTTCTCTCAAAGCACATCCCCATCAACCCCTTCCTCGCCACCACCGCCCGCCGCCGCCGCACTCGCGGTCCCCACCCCGTTCTCCGCCCTCATCTGCCTTCCACCAATCTCGTCTTGAACGAACACCCCCAAGCCCCCAAACGCCTCCATCATAGCCCTAGCACAATACTCTCTGACGTCATACCCCCCCGCCGTAATCTGCGCATCGCTCCTCGCGCTGTCCAACCACGAATGCTCATAATGGTCCCTCAGATAGTAATACTCAGGCTTGATCGCATACCCCCCGAAGGGATCGTATTCTTTTCCTGGAGCAGCCTGGGTGACTGGTTTGAGCCCTTGGATCGAGAAAAGAGGGACGGCAGCGGCTTGCTGGCGTGACTTTTCGGCGGCTGTTCGACGTGCTGTGGATTTCTTGAGCACGACCTTTTGGCTTTCGCGAGCAATAGTGTCGGCATCCCCATCACCCTTTGCCATCATGTCGACCATCTCTCTCATGCCGTCTTCTTTCTCCCTACGCTCGTCCAACTCTTCGTTCCGGGCTGCTTCGCGCCGAAGGCGGGCTTGTTCTTTCTGGGCTGCGAACTGGGCTTCCGTGTTGGCGTTTTCCTGCGACTCGATAGCGGCGTTTTGTTTAATCCCCTCTTCATTCTGCTTCTTATAGGCATCCAGCTTCTTCTCCGTCTCCTTCACATCGACCCCCTGCAGCAAATTCCACGTCAGATTCTCTACTTCCTCCAAATAGTTATTCCAGTCTCTCAGACTCTCAAACTCTTCTTCCCGCCTGTTAAACACCCCCGCCACTCTTCTCCTTATGTCGACTTCGCGTTCAATGTGCAGATCTTCGAACGTTTGACGGCGGAAACGGGCTTTGCGTAACGTGCGGGCGCAGCCAGCGACGGGGCAGGGGGCAGGGCCGTGGGAGAAGATGCGGTCGACGCAGGATTCGCACATTTTGTGGTAGCATTCGGGATTCACGAGGAAGCGCATGGATGGGTTGAGGTAACGGGAGGATTTGCAGACAGGGCAGATGTCTGGGATACGTTCTTGTTAGCGGTTGCTTTGAAACTAGAGTGAATCGGTTGAAGGATTCTCACCATCTTCATCTCCTGGCCGCCGTGGAGCAGCGCCATTGCGGGCGGGCGCTCGCGACATGCTGTGTGACTGTTCAGTAGGAAAGAAGGATTGTTCAGTGGTTGTCAGTGGTTTGATATATGACTGTAGGGCTGACAAATCTTGGCAGCGGTGTTGATTCCGCACCTGGACGTCAATATGTCGTCGACAATTATATTCACTCTACATACATACAGCAGATATGGCAGACAGCGATATAAAGGTAAGAGACAGCTTAGCAGACTTAGAAAGGTATCGCGTCCAACTTGAACAAAATGTTGCAAAGCTACAGGCCTCCCTCCGCCATTGGCAGACATGGGAGATCGAGTATGAGGGGATGAAAGAGGAGATATTGGAGCTTGGGGAAGTTCATTCAAGCTCTGACCTGGTATATGGAGTCACTCTCCCTAGGTTGTGGAAGCAGTACCTCACTAGAGTGTAGGAAAATATTGGTGATGCTCAAAATGAGTTGTTGACGCCCAAAGGTGACTATTCATCGCAGCCCCAAATGGTTTTCAGACTCATGCGCAGCAGAGAGAAGGTCGCTTCTGCTTGACGACAGAGGCAGTGTTCGGAACAGTCAGCAAGTCGTTGGGCTGCTCTCTAGGCGTATCGACTGTAAGATGGATCGCATCCTTTCTTTCCCTTGTTGCATTCTCATTCGGGTCAGATGTGCAACAAAACATCAGAACTGTTTCATCGTTTTTGAATACAGCACAAGAAAAGTATGCAGCTGCACAAGTATTGAGCCGGCCCGAGGCCCGAAACGAAGAGGGTCTCCCTCTGACGGAGATCCACGAGGATTTAGATGAGAAAGGCAATGTCATATGTAAATTCTCTGTTGCGAGCCATCTGTCTTTTAGTGATGATTCTCCTAGCATCTTCTATTTCCGAGCCCGGTCAGGCAGCACCTCAACTCATAGAAAGCCTCCGGAAAGCCGGTGTGAAAGATCTTACATCCAATGCAGAGGACGAAGGCCACCCCGTACAGATTCCAAAAAATGCCCAGCAAGCGCTTTCGGAAAAGATAACCGAGGCAGGCTCCGCGGAATCCAGCCAAAATGTCACGAAAGCTGAAGGGTCTAATTCCTCGGAGGCTGACGCAAGTGAAGAGGGAAAGCCTCGCAATGCTAAGAAAAGTGTCAGCTTTACTGCAGACACCAAGACAGAGAGCTTGCTTGAGCACAAAAGCAAAACCAAGATCCCAACTGTGAAGCCCTTCAGCCCAGTCATCCCAGTGAGCGAAACCCCAGAAAATGACACTCCCCGCCGACAACCAGTCATTCCAGCGAACGAGTCCTCAGAAGACGCAGCTCTCCGTCGGCAGATGATACAGTACAACATGTCAGAAGTCAACAACATAGTAGCAGAGATGAACCTTGACGATGAGGCCAGCGATGCATCCTACTCTGACGTTGGCAGCGAAGACATTCCTGACAACACCGACATTGACGAAGACGAAGACAAGTTCGGAAGGACCAAGCGGCGCGTGCTCAGTGATGACTATCTCGCTGAGATGCGAGCATTGGAGCAAAGGTTGAACGCGAAGGCCATCCAAAATGTCGGTCCCAATGCGCCACCAGAGGCCGCAACATCGGCAAACGGTCACGAGAAAGAAGAGCAATGGCCTATCCAATCAACAAACAACGGTATGAACAAAGCACCAAAGCCTCCTGCGACTAAAGGCGTTCGCTTCGCCGAGGAGCTCGATATCCAATCCAGCCCGCCTCCACCCAATAATGCTTCCCCACCGCCCACAACATCCCAGACTCCCACCCCGCCCAAATCCATCCACGCAAACACAATCGTCGAGCGACCCTACTCAGCCAATTCCACGGCACCTGCCGATCCCGACGAGTTCGACTCAGCCTTGCTCCAACAGGAAGTCAAAACCGAATACCACAAGATGCGCAACCGCATGATACAGCGCCAAGGCGGCTTCACAGCCCCCGAAGACGGCGCCGAGGTCCCGCTCACCGAAGCTGAGGGAGGGCCGAAGAAGATGAGTAGATTCAAAGCTGCGAGATTGGGGAGAGGGTCCGCTTAGGATCATACGTGGCGCGACACGCCCGAGCCAAGGTATTCTTACGCATAGCAGTGGTGTTTGAGTAAGCGTTCCATAGCATTGTTGCTGATACCTTTTATATACGTACACATGACACACCACCACCTCCTCGCAAACCTTTTCCAAACGGCCCAAGAGCAGATATCCTCATAACTTTCAAAGCACGCTGCACCACTCCTTTCTGTGTGTCTGCTATGATCTCCGCATACCGGATGGTGGGAATATGTCATGCACACACGTCCTATGGGCGGCTTCATGATGGGCAGACCTCTCTTTGCGAGATATTCAACCTGCCATTTGGTCATGTCGTGCACGGATTCCAACATTGATGAGATTTCTTCCATGTGGGCTCTCTGATGCCATGTCCTCCTTTTCGCAGGTATTCCAAGATTTGGCTATTCGTTTCACCCTCCACAATTCATTCAATAGTCCTATAGTCGATTGATTATTTATATAGTGTGGACTTGAGAGACGGTAGATTGCAAGCTATATCTTGCTTCTATATGTAATTACTGGCATTCTTCAATCGTCACGCTCGTAGATCATGCAGGTCGTCAATCTTGCTACCTCCTCTGAAGTGGTATCATCCAACCACTTCATTTCCTCCTTCATCCTCCTTCTCCCCTTCCAACCAAATCTCATGCCCATCCCCTTCCCTCACCAGTCCACTCAAAAGCCAACCCAGCGCCGCGACGACGGCCAACGCCCACCAAACGGCCCCAACAATTCCAACCTGCAATCCCTTCCCATAACCCCACCCTCCTAATACTGGTCCTATTGTCCTACTCGCACTACTGACGCTCTGCGCAACACCATGAATGGTACCCAACACACTCGGATGTGGGGAGCAGTTGTTGATGAGGATGATGTTAGCGGGTAGGGCGAATGTGCGGCCGACGACTTGGACCAACAAGACGCAGCTTAATGAAAGCCAGACTAGGATGCCGGACGCCTGGTTTGGCGGAGCGAGGGAGGAGTGAATGATGGAGAGGTATGGCGTCAAAGTGTAGGCGAGTGGGAAGAGGCAGAGGCTATATCGAAAGCTTCTCAAGGTTCCGAGTCTTGCGTTGACGGCCGGGTAGACAAGAAGTTGTAGACTTATGCCGATAAGGCCAAGGACGGCCATGGCGAACCCTACGCTACGAGGAGGCATGCCTAGTCCGCCCGTGAAGCTAAAAGGCAGGGATTGTTGTGTGTGAGAAGGTGGAGACGGGTTTTCCGGATCAAACCGGGGCGCGGAAAGGTGGATGAACCAGAGATTGTTGAAGGTGCCTATGTGAAGAGCTAGAATTGAATGGCAAAGAAAGGTACAGAGGACGTTGCGGGTCCAGATGCGGGACAATGGGAGTTTCCGTCTTGGTTTCGGTTTGTGAATGGTTGACTTGGGGAGGCGCGATTCGAGTTCGTAGGAGTCAAGTCGGGAACTGTTTGTTGGGGAGTCCGGGTCGTCGTTTGAATTGATGGCGGTGTAGTGGTGAGTGTTGCGGCGGGAAAGGTAACGGAAAGCGTTGGCGACGAAGTGGCCGAGGCGGAGACCTTGGTCTGGTTGGTCTCGTATTGCTTCGAGCGTCTGCATATTTTGTAAGTTTCAAGCTGCTGACCACTTGTCATCGCTAGCATACCTCTTCAAGCCCAAGAACGACTCCCATCGCAGAGATGAACAGAAAAATCGCGCTCATCAAATTCGGAAGTGCATAAGGCCAATGCTTTAGCCACCATACCCCATTCTCCCCTCCAAACACCGATTTTGCTCCAAAGACACTTGGATAGCTCCTCACTGGATCTGAAAGCAATCCACCCAAAATAGGTCCAACAATGACGCCTATACCCCTCGTCAGCGACGACCTCAATCCACACTCTACCCCAACTCACCAATATTATAGCACATTGGCAGCAATAGAAACGCCCTGCTCTGAAACCTCTTCTCCTTTATAATCTCACTAATCATCGTCCTCATGACACCCACATTTCCATTCAACGCGCCCCCCAACGTCCTACAAGCCATCGCCTGCCAAAATGTCCTACTAAATCCGAACCCTACACAACTGAACCCAGTCCCCGCCAGTCCAATCAACAGCACCCGTTTCCTACCGCCCCACTCGGCGTCCGCCATCCTTCCCCACAATATAGCAGTCACGAATTGCGCGGCGGTAAAACTGCCCTGCAGCATACCGGCTTGGGCTGAGATGGTGGAGGAAGGGAGGGACGGGTTGAAAGATTTGAGCTGGTAAAACATGTATGCCTGAAGGGATGTTTGGGTCAGGGGTTCGGAGAGGCGAGCGAGGGTTAGAATTGCGAGTTGGGATTTCTTGGGGAGGTCGCGCCAGGCGACTGGGCCTGGTCTTTTGATGGATTTAGAGGGTGGAGAGGGAGAGGTAGGTGGGGCTTCGTCTTCGTCGAGGAAGGAGGCATGGCGCGCTATGCTCGAAGGACGAGGGAGTATGGATGGGCGCTGAGGCTTCTCCTCATCTTGCGGTGTGGGGAAATCTTTTTCGTCGTCGACATCGTGCTTGACGCGTCGAACAGAAAGATGCTGCTGGGAGGCCGAATCATGGGCAAAGTCGTGAAGCCCGATACTATGTGATGTATCAGAATGTTCAATTAGTCCACCTCTTGCTGCATCCTCGTTTATTGAGGCATCCAAATGCGAGGTTTCATTTTCCAAAGCCGTTGACCGCATAAACGTTGTTACGGCTTTATCTTATCGGGGAGGCTTGGCGTGAGATCCTTGGCGAAGGCGAGGTTTCTCAGGAAGGATATTGAATGGAGATACAATATGAAGCAGATTCGCATCACATGTACAAGCAGTATGAGAGGAGCCATCTCTCTTATGGGCGAGCATTTTCTCTTCACTTGTGACTCCACCATACTTTAGCAGGCCGTCATAGCCGTTATCGATCGGCTCCTTTGCTGAAAGAACGCTGTACTATTACGCTTCTAGCAGCCATTAGTAGGCGTTAGTCTTGCAGTGATCAACGCACATCGGTAAAGATATCGGATTGCCTCAAAACAATAGCATGATTTTGAAGAGCTACATTCTTCGTGCGTGTTTCGATGGATTTTACACCTTCGAAGCCATATCAATGCTCTGGTCCAAAAAATACGTACTCTTCCTGCCAATATCGATCTTTTTTCCTTCTATGGTGCCCTAGTCCTTCCAATGCATCACCACGTTGAATCGTCAAGTCATCAATTTGGTCGGAAAAGCACTTCAGAGTGCCTTGATCCTCTGCCCGCCCTCCCAAGTGTCTCCTGCCTCTAGAGTGTTCCAATTGACACTTCCTGTCTCCACACATATGAACCTCTTATACGCATCCTCAGGTGCCAAGTCCGACATCGTCCTCGATTTTTCGATCCATGGGTTCCAAACTACTACATCAGGCAGCATATCCCGGGTGAACTCGAATCGAGGCTTGTCCTTCTCAGAGATGGCGATCCCCTGAGATGGGTCTACGTGGTAGACGCGATCGACCTCAGAAGAGACGGTGATAGCTCCAGATTCTTCCTCCTTTCCGCCGCCTACTTTGTCTGCGAAGGAGATCTTTTCGAGGCCGGAGACTGAGACGTCCGAGATGTTCTGTGTAATACTCGCTGTCAGCCTGCCGTGCTAGGGTTTCGCTCTCGCCGTCTCTCCCAGTGCACCCAAGGTCAAATAGACTTACATCAACGGCCCAATAGCTGTGTAACAGCGTCTGGAACTCAAAGTCTTTCTCGCCAGTGTTTCTTATCGCAAGACTGGTCTCCAGATCGTCCCTGCCCAAAGTTACTGAATAGGTGATGCCAAATTGGTAGTTCTTCCACTCCGACGGGATTTTGTCTAACATGGCATTCGATAGCCCGAAGTCCAGTTTCACCGAGGAGTCTCCGCTGCTGTTAGGAAGTGTCGACGATTCAGAAGAAGATTTGCCAAGGTATTCCCATTTGGTTGTGCGAGCAAAGCCATGTTGAGGGAGGCCCTCGGTTGCTTTATTGGAAGATGGACCAAAGTTCTGGATGCGGTGGTCAGCAAAAGGTCGTACAAGCTGACACCAAATCACGGTGCTTTTCCAGTTGCAAGTCGTGAGCGGGAAAGAAGTCATGGGCATACTTACAGGAAAGACCAGAGGGATTCCGCCCCTCACAGCTTTTGAACCATCAAGGTGGGCTTTGGAGCTGACAAACAAATTCTCCTTGCCCTTTGCAGTCTTCCACGAGAGGACGGTAGCGCCAAAAAGGAGGACCTCGACAGACTCGCCAGTAGGCAAGCTTGCGGTCACTCTAGAATTGTCGTCTGAAATGGAGACCTGCGGGGTAGGTATGGTGGGAGACACTGGGATGGCGGAGGGTTTCTTAGATCGTTCCATGCTTTCAATAAGGTTCAAGTATGCTTGTTTGTAGAAGAAGACGTTGGTATTGAAGAAGGAAGAGGAATGTGAAAGCTTTGAAAATCCCGGTGATGATGTAGAAAGAGATTCCTAAGTACTGAGAGAAATTATGCAAGAGTAAAGTACGAGGAAGTAAGGTAAAGGCCGGTAATGGGGTCGCACCGTAGCTCCTGCCATCTGGCATCGGATCTCCAAGTGGGATGTACGCGAGAACCTGAAACACTCTCGCTTAGGCAGGGGTTCAATTAGGGCTTCGCCTCACCTGCATTTTCTGGATGATCTACAAGCCTGGAAACCTTCCATGAAATTGGATCCCAAGTAAGCAAGAAGTCTATAACAGGTATTACATACCTCGACAAGGCTGCCCGTGGCAGAGAGCAAGCCCAACCAACGAATTCGGTATTCCCCCAAGTCTTCCAACGCCATGCTAAAGCATATTCTTGAAACAGCCAGGATGAGACAATGCAAATGCAAGGTGTGCACGCTGTGTCAAGTACATGATATGTTACAACGATGATTTGTGCCGACGACCTGCTTCGTGGACTTCCTTTACAGACTCAAACAGGATCCCAACCATTGCTCTCTCTTCCTCAGGTCCAAATGTAACGCGTTTGATGTTATCCAGCATGCTTTGGAACCTTTGAAGCATTCCTTGTGCGGTTACTGCTTCTCCTTCTGTTTCAACCCCGCCGCTCCCCTTGGATTCACTCTCACCAGCACGCTGGTTGGCCACAGACTCGCGGTCCTTGCTGTCTGTCGTAATCTGATTCTCTGCGTGATGAATCGCTGGCAACAGGTCCTGACGTTGGGAATCCTGCGCCCCGGGTCGCTCGTTGAATCCCTCAGCATTTCCCTCATGGGCAGAAGAAGCCGTGGGCGTTCCGAGGTCCACTGAATTGGCGCTGCTGCGTTGTAGCCACCTGAACATGCCCCTTCCAGGAGTTTTCCCCAAGGCAATCCACTGCCCTCCTTTCGCAGATTCTTGCGAGGCTGCAGGAGACATGGGAGGACTGCTTGTAGAGGATCCACTCAAACGTTCTGATACTCGCGTGCTTTTACGTAGGGCGCTAGCTGGTTCCTTTTCAGCCTCCTCTCGTTTGACCTGGCTGTTGCGAGACCCTCGCGGGCGGCCGATGGCTTTTCTGGCCGTCATCGGCGTATCCTGTTCTTGGCTCGACGACTGGCTTGCTGACGAATTTCTCAGACGGACGACAGGTTTCTTTTCCACTACAGGTGTCTCCTTTACCGCTTGAGAGCTCGTAAAGAGAGAAGTTGACTCGGATCGCTCCCTCTTGATTTGTCGAGGAAGGACAGGACGCGAGCGATTCGCTTCCCGCACATCGATCATGACGCAGTCAGCCACCGTCTCACCCGGCCTTGGGACTTTAGCAGCGGCCAGTGGGCTCGATGAAGCTAGTGTACGCTTTATCTTCTTATTCGCATTGAGTAAGTCCGCAGTGCGTTTCCTCTTCTTCGAAGCTTCCCGTTCTGACTTCGGTGTTACGTCCGGCATTGCTGATTGTTGTGAAGAAGCCTGTTCCATCTCGGTAATGAGTTGCGCAGTGACCTGGTCGTCCTCGACAGAGAAATGAGATGAACCTTCGCTCTGGAATGAAGACATAGCGTCGTTCAATTGGTTCTCATTGCGCTCAGTGGATGGCTGATTCACCGATGGCGCGGAAGGAGCATCAACATAGATGTCAAAGTCAGACATGGGATGGGCGTCAACAAGTACGTGTGGGGCCTTCATGTTCGAGGCATATTCTTGACCATCGACTGGCCTTGGGGCGTCCTCGATAGCGTTGGTAGAGACATCATCGGATGTGTAGTCTTTCGTACTTGGCAGTCTTTCGTTAGTGAAGCGATTACCGGGATATTCTTCTGCATTCACAATCACCTTCACCGGTGCATGGTCTTCATGTGCTATTGGCGCATCATCCAGTTGTCTGATTTGCAAATGGGATGAAATGGAAGGAGGTGAAGACTGTGGATCGTCAGTATGCCAATCGCTCAACCGCTTCGAACTGGGTGTCGGCGAAGATCCAAGGAATTCATTCATCAAGGCACCTGGAAGGTAGGTTGGACTGGTGTCTTCATCTCTGGCAGATTTTGAATTCTGCGTAGACTTGAAGACGAGCTTTGGTAAAATATAGTCTGTAGGTCGGGAACTGCTTCGTGTGCTCGATCCGATCTCTGGGAACATTGCAGCCGCTTCGCGGACTTGGCGCTCCTTAACCTCTCTCTGGCGATCTGTCAGATATTGTGACTGAAGCGGTTCAGGTTGAAGAGGTGACGATTCAATGGCAGCGAATTGGATTTGGGAATCATCGTGTCGCAAGCGTGCTTTTGGAGTAGTCTTGACCCCCCGTCGTTCTGGAGATGATGAACCTTGGAATGCAGCAGCCTTTCTGGAAATCGGACTGATCGCTACGCCTTTGATAGACTCGGCAATGCGTTCTAATGGACCGACTAACGGAGGAGGTCGAGTGGGGGGCACAACAGGCTCAAATTGCATATTCTCTTCATCTTGGGAATCAACGAAATGCAAAGGCGAAAACGTGACCTGGGAACGTCAGCTTTGGCATTGGGAGCAGCCGACCGAAGTCCACTTACCTCCTCGCCATTCAGTTCCGGAAAACTAGGCAGTCTAAGCTCAGTCATGGACCTGAGCTTTTGTAATGTGTCTCTTAGATCTTTGGGATACTCCAAAGTACCTTCACCTCCAAAGGTGCTATTCCACATAATAATAGCTTGATTGACGACTGTTTTGTGTCGGCTCCTAAAGCCGGCGACCACAAGATCCTGAATGCTGAACAAAAACCTAGTATCGAAAACGACAGAATGCTCAATCGAGTTCATCACCTTTGTCCGCATCTTGTTGACCTGGAGCGAAGGATGTCAGTGATGCAAATTTGCAATCTCTGTGACACTTACTTCAGAATATAAGGTCTTGAATGGGGAAGACGGGGCCAGGCTCAAAATGCCTCTTGCATCCTCGATCCAGGGAGCTAGGCCCAACTGTATGCGAAAGAGGACCAAGCCTATAAATTCTGGCGGACACGAAGCTATCATCTTGGCTGTAGCTGAGATGAATTTTACCACGGTCGCCAATGATAGCATTTCTAGAGAGGCGTAAGAACTGCTGAGTAAATCACCTACCATAGAGTAAACTTTGTCAAATGGATCTTGAGAGATGACCTTAGGAGCAATGTGGGTCACTCCCCAAAGCCGATGCTGGGCACGTGCCATCAAATGCGGAGATTGTGGCCAGTGTACCGCCTCTAGCATCAACGCAGCAGCGGCCAGGACAAAATCGTCGCACACCTTGTCGTCTTTGCTGATGAATCCCGCCAGAGGTTCGATGATGATAAGGCCAATGGCCTCATCACCAACATCTTTTCGCAACGCATCGATAATGTGTGCATGTAATTCATGCCACGCAGATCCATTACGATTCGAACGGAGCTGAATGCCAAGCTCTAAGATCTTGACGGCCTCCCTGAACTCATGACCCGGATGTGGAGGGCTGTCATTGTGGGGTTCGTTTTGCTGAGGCTGCTTCAGCGCCATGGAGGTGCCTTCCGCAAGAAGCCTCCAGAACATGATTTCGGCTTCCTTCTGATGAACGCCGTCTAATGTTATCAGACGACCAAGGTTGTGAAGTATGCCAAGCTGTGTCCGTCTGGACGTCGCTGATTGTAGTGCGATATTCAGCACGGTCTTGATAGCGTCTATGTAGCTTGTTGCGATAGACGTATGTTGCACATTCCTGAGCAGCAAGTTCAAGAGGTGCGTTACCGGTGAATTGAGAGAACCAGGATCCCTACTGGATCGGCTTGAAGGAGTATCGGCTGCTTCAAAGGAGTCCTGCGAGGTTCGGATCAAACGCCGCTCCAGAAAAGGTATGATTCCAACCTTAGCAACTGCTTCAGTGATGAGTATCCTGATCTTTTCAAAGGTCTCGGACTGGTCTGCTTTGCTTGGAATGTCTATTTGTAGAACATCACGGTCCCTGGCAAGCTTGGAGTTGCTTCGCTCCAACAGAAGCTTGATTTCGTTGACGATATGTGCAACAGCGCTCATAGCATCCATTGACACTTTGACTTCCTTCCCACCAGCGTTACCCAAGGCCAAGGCGAAACTCCGCCAAGCCAGTACTATAGGTGCGTCTCCATCCTTGGACAGTTGCCAGTCAGCAGTATCGAACAATATGTCAAAAACCTGCACTATTCTGGCCGTCCTTAGCCGGATCCATTTCGAATCAAGACATGGTAGATCTTCCGGGTTGACATGTCCATTGATTGCCCTGTTCTCTTCCCATATAACTGGCTTCCTGTTCCCCGAAAAAAGCGCTGACAAAATGTCGCAAGCGTGATTGATATCGTTTTTGCTAGCAGTAAAGCAGCTTGGCAGGGTTTGAGAAACGTAAAGATCCCAGTATTGATCCAGCTGAGCATGTGTAGCAGTCGGTCGCAGAGCATAGTATAGAAGTGTGCAGTAGGATGAACGAGCGATCTGCTTTGCCTGCTTGGAGTTCTTGTCGCTAGATTTTCGCTCTAGTTGGGAGACAATGGGTTGGCGAAGCATCTTAGCCATGGAATTAGAGGTCGAAGTGTCCAGATTGATGGCGAAGATGAGGCGATTCCAAGCGATGTTAGCCTGTGACTTAGTCTGTCCATCGGTAGAATTAAAACACCGTTGTATGACTGCCAGCCAAGCTTTGAGATGTTCCCAGCCTTCGAGCTGACGACGGCGACTGCGAAGAAACAGAATTACAACGCTCCAGACCTGGGGTACATGTATTCCGTCTTCTTTCGAATTCGCCATTTCGATGAGACGGGAGGACAGGAAGTCCACCACCTTCGTGCCATCTGCAGATGCCCTGTTGAATACCTCGACGCAGGCTAGTGATACCGAGCTTGTTGTTCCGAGCTGAAGACTGGCGTCCATCCCAAATACGATCGCTCGAGTACGAATGTCCTTGATTGTGCTCAGCATGCCAGAAATGAGATGATCGATCCAGCTTCCCACCCGAGAAACCATCAATGGTTTGGCCTGGCTAAGCAGTCGTTGGTAGATCATCAGTCGATGCCCGACAACGCGATTACCTTTCACTCGAGCAGTCACGGCATCCAGAGCCGAAAGAAGCCTATTTACTCGGTCCATGGTCATGAACTTTGATGCAAACTTCTGCTTCTCGAGCAAATGCATGTAGTGAGAAACTAGTATTTTCGGGGACGCTTCGTCCTCAAGGCTCAAGATCGATCTATCGAGGATGAACGAGCAGAAGTCCTCGGGAAACATGGCTGACGTACTGGGAGCGCAGAGGAAGATGGTTATCAATTTTAGAGCTTGAGTAACGAGTTGCATATCCAGACTTCCATCCACTTCATTCTTGGCCGTGACATCCCGCCGAGTGTATCCAGTGATTTCAGCTACCTTTTCAGCCAACTCTTGTGCCTCAGGAACCTCATCGTACGCACTCAAACATGCCAGTAGAGTTGAATATGCATCTAGTCGAGAGGAACGTGAGGCAGACGCCAAGTGCTGGGTGGTAGAGCGAAGCATGGCTGGGAGGTTGGTATTGTCGAAAGCTAGCAGCTCGTTGCTCGAAGGGTCCCCAGCGTTATCTGTGCAGGTTTTCAGAATTGACTTGGAAGACTTGCAGTCCCTGGATCGCGGGAGTTGTCGTATCTGACCGTCCGAGTCGGATTCCTGGCCGCCAACAGAGAATCTGTGATACTGCGTGCCCAGCAGCGTAAACCCTACTTTCTTCTGCGCTTTCCCTGCTGAGTCTTTGAAGTATTCTGCAGAGGAAGAAGGCGATTCATCAGGCGTGTCTAGAAGTACATGGCCCCTCGCAGTGGTCCCGAAGCCATTACTGGGCGAGGCTTTTGCAGTGTTCTCTTTAGGTGGTGTGGGAGGGCGTAGAGCTATCGGAGCCAGTCCTGGAGCGAAGCCCGCCATTGTTGATCTTGTTCATGCAAATTTCCATTGAACGTTATTCATATCTAAGTGGCAGCTCGCTGAATCGTCGAACAGCAAAGGATAGATCAATAGTGCTCTCATGTGCGGCGCCTGGTCATACCTGCTCTAAGCAAAACACGAGAAACGCGTGCACGTCAGAATCAATTTGCGAGTCATGTCGGCTAAATCTCGGCCACTCTTCGAGTCAGAAGTCAAGCCATTGAGGCTCCCACTTGTGAACACAACCCCAGCAGCTTCGGGGCAACATGGGAACAGGAGTACAATTTAACGGCATAGGTAAACATATCATCATAGACATATGCGTGGAGGAGTGGCTAATGACCATGCAAACTTGAAGCCAAGAAGGACGAAATCGCAAGGCTCCTTAGTATCCTTGAGGTTAACATCGAGGAAAGGTGTCTGTCAAAGAAAGGTGAGAAGCTGGGTCTTTGTGATTTTTATGGCATGAAAGCCTGAGACTCCATTACCAGAGAAAATCAAGACCCTGGAGCTTCTGAAATCAAACCTCACTTCAGCTGAAGATGCTGCGCTTTTCGCTCAAGATGTGAGTGATGTTTCGATTTAATTGGGACTTATATGCTCTGACCGATCATGTAGCAGGGAGTCGAGAAATTGTGCTTCTACGCCTTCGAGAGTTCGGATCCCAAAGATGCCACGTCTCGGGTGGCACTGAAGTGTATTGCCAACATCCTCTTGCTGGAGAGCAAGACTCGTCAGATGTTTGTGCAAGAGGGAAATGCTATCAAAGTAGCAAAAAAATTAAGCGTAAACATTCAGTTATCATCAACAAACCCTTCCCTGCTGAATTCCGCCTTAGGATAGTCGAGAGCACGAACTCTTGTGTTCTCGGATCCTTTTTCTATTGACGTATGAAACCGCCTACAACTTTGATGACCTCTTCAACAACTTCTCTTTGGCAGACAAAATTCACGAGGTAAGCTGTATGCGATCCGTGTAGGCCACCAGGAATATTTCCGTTGACGGCATACAGAATATCGGTCGTGAGGCTGAACAAATGGACATGACTTCAGCCAGCAGCTCTCCATCTCCCCTCGGCTGGGCCCCATTGACCGAGACCCTCAAACTCTTGTTCAATCTGACCTCTTTCTATCCCCACCGAATCCCGGCCTTTACCCGCACGATTTCCCCAATCTTGGCAATCCTCAAAATCATTCAACTCCAGGCACCTGTTCTGCAACCGCCAGTATCCCAACTTATTAACGCCCTCCTAAATCTTGACCTTCTAGGCAGGGAACCTGAAACCGCTCAAAATAGCAAAGCATCTTCATTCTTCCCCAATCTAGCTCCCAACACCAATGTTAGTCGGCTCGTAACAATCCTCGACATCGCCCTCCGTACCAGCAGAGAAGAACTCCTAGAAATTACTGCCGTTCCTCTCATCACTCTCCTACGCCGCACGTGCGACCTAGCACCCGCCTCTGTTAAGCAGCATATGCAATCGATTCTGCTCCCTTCGAACGAAGAACGCGCTCAGCCTTTAGGGAAATCAGATACCTTGGCTTCACGCTTGCTTCGGCTGTCTACTTCTGCTGTAGCCCCCAATGTTCGTGAAGGCGTATCAATCCTCCTCTTTGAACTATCTAACAAAGACGCAACATCATTCGTGCGAAACGTGGGCTACGGCTTCGCTGCCGGATTTTTGATGACGCACAATTTGCCCGTTCCAGACAATGCACTTCAGGGTGAAGATGGAATCGAAGATCCAGGAAGGAGACTAACTACTGTAGATGGCAAAGAAATTAACCCTATCACTGGCCAGAGGCGCGACATGGAGCCCCAGGATCCGGGCCCAGAGATGACTTACGAGGAAAAAGAAAGAGAAGCAGAGAGGCTGTTCGTGCTGTTCGAGAGACTGAAAGCTACGGGGATTGTTAACGTCGTGAATCCAGTGGAGCAGGCCTTGCAGGAAGGCCGATTCGAAGAGGTGGACTGACCATTCCGCTGGGTAAAGATCCAGCTCCACATATCAGTGAAAATTTGTTTCGAAGAATCGCACAGACTCCTCCATCTTTGACAATGCGATTTGCGATTCCCAATTTTCTCATTTTCCTCCGTGCAAATTTGCGGAGCCGCCCTACATAAGAATAATCAAGACTGGTGGCACTTGCCGCACTTCAGGTACAGGGCTTCCTTTTTTGTAAGCGACAAGCGTCCTCGGCGCTGAATCTCATGCGACATGTTTTGCTTTCTGCTCCTTTGTATGGATGTGTTATAATTTTATGGCACGTAATTTCGATGTTCGTGTTGCTCCTTTTCAAAGGCTACCCTAACGGCATTATTTTCTCAGATCTCCAGTACTCTCGTGGATCTTCGAAATCTCTCTTTGAATTTCTTCCTTAGTGATCATGCATCTCCTATACTACAGCCATCTTCTCTGGGTGTTTGGATTGATAGTGTTTGGCGTCACCGGCGAAGCTAGCACTGTTCCACAACATCATGAAGACCTCGCTGCTAGAATATTCGTATCACCAACTACAGTGTAAATCTTCCTCTGAATGTACCGGCAGCGAAGAGGAAGGGGCCCTCTGATTTGCTGTATGAGGGATCCATGGACTAATTCTTCTGTCTACAAGGAATGTGACGAGTCTCAACAACCGATTTGCAGACCTGTCCGTCAATTACATCTCGGTCAGACCGAGGCGTTTCAGTATCAATCAAGTTGCCCTCGGTCTCATAAATGCAGTGAAACGTCAAGCGATCAAAGACTGCGATCAGTACATAACCAGCTATTATTTCACTGATACGGAGTATGAGGACGACCCAATACGTATCCGAATCAATGCTGCGGCAGGTGCCCCTGAAGCGCAGCTCGTCCGTTGCAACTTTCTGTACGCAATCAAGACCCTCGCCATCAATCTAATGACCGAAGAGCGTCCGTATGGAGCAAGATTTACCGAGTTGTACCGCGACCAGCCTCTTTACATTGGTGTTTTTGATAACAAGAACGTACCTGCGCCCGAGAAATCCAACAACTCGTTGGCCGAACCCAGCGAAACGGTTTCACAACAGAAACGGGCCCTCAGCATCCAATCGTTGGATGTAGTGACCGCTACCACTGCTCTCCTTACCATACCAGGGTCAAATGATGTCGAACGTCAGATCCAATTCGAATATTGTGGAAATCGGGTGCAGAAAATCAGCGTGTTCTCAGCAATCCTGGAGCTAATGATGACACTGGCGCAACTAGACAGTAATGAACCAATTGAGAATATCAGCATGGCGACTTCCACTGATCCACTCTGGATCTTTGTTATGCCTAATCCAGAGTCGAGTGTTCCACTGAAACTTGTTGAATTAGTAGCGATCCTGGAGAGTATTGCCCGATACGCTGTCAGTAGGGCACTTTACAAGGAAATGACTTTCGATTTCTTTGTCAATAGGGAGTTTGTGGCCGGCGGTTGTGTAACAAAGCCAAATCAGTCGAGGGCGTGGTGTCACGGAATGAGGGAGGGAAGTCAGCGGTCGTTATTGGGGAACAATTCATCATCGCTAGGGATTGACCTAATTCATACCTAGTGATATCTATATTGAGCCTCGAAAATATCACAAATGGAACGCTTGTGAATCTAAAAAAGGGTAAGCTTTTTTAAGTGGGTGAGCACGTGACTTGCATGAATCCTTCTACTCCACTCATGTAGCTTCAAACTCCCGTAGTCACATTTGCTACGAGAACGTAAATCGCCACACACTCACGCATCGTGGAGGCATCTCCTCACGATGTGTTGAGCGATTACGCAGGCTTCTATGCACAGCCGCGGACTCAACACTTCGCCATGACAGCAGTGACAAATGAAGCCGGACGTTGCTCCGCAATGCCTCGTTGAGCATGTCTTCTATCGATCGAATGGACCCGAGGGGCTTATCAGTCGTACCATATCAGCAACTGACCAGTCGAGAAGTCGTCCTGTAAGTCTGCTCTTTATTCCGTCGCCGTGTAATTCATTCATGTTTTTCGCAGCCGTCACAACGACGCAATTGTTGTCTACGAACCCCAATCAGAACGTCTAGTCCTCCGCAATGCCTCTCAAACTCAGCTCGACCTCACGATATGCCCTACATGCCACCAGCCGCTCCGAGGAGAGCGAAGGAACGGTAGCCAAGAGTATGGCGGTCCGGAATCAAGCCGATCCGGAGGCTTCGTTCATCGAGATTACTTTCGACTACATCAGAGCCTTTACGGATCGCCAATCTCTACAGCCCCGCCCTCTCCACGAAGAAGGTTAGTAGAACCGGTCAGGCCTCAAGAAGGTTCTCCAAGAAGCCCCGAACAGCGCGCGTACGTGGACAGCCCGCCGGCTTCCCCAAATGCTCCACCTGGTATTTCGGAAACCGCATTTAGTCCAGGCTACTTCCAGAGATGTTACGTGGTGGAGAAAGAGCTTGGCAAGGGAGGGAAAGGAGTCGTGTTTCTGGTCACACATCTCTTGGATGGAAACGAAATAGGGCACTTCGCGTGCAAGAGGGTGCCCGTGGGAGATGATCGAGAATGGCTCAAAAATGTGCTCATCGAAGTCCAGCTTCTTCAACAACTTGAGCATAAGCATCTGGTACGATACCATCACGTGTGGCTGGAAGACGTGAAGCTGTCGAACTTTGGGCCAAGCGTGCCATGTGCTTTCATCCTACAGCAGTATTGCAACGCTGGAGATCTTCACGATTATGTGCTGGACTCGGCCAAGAGATCTACCTCTCCTCATCATCTCAAGGAACGCGCTAGACGCCGCTCGAAGAACCAGCCGGAATCACCCCTAGATCTATCTGGTCGAAAGCTCCCACTCGAGGAGATTTACTCGTTCTTCAAAGATATTACTTCAGGTCTAAACCATCTCCACATCAACGGCTATATTCATCGTGACCTAAAACCGAGCAATTGTCTGCTACATGATGAGGGTACAGGGGAAAGATCACGGGTACTCGTCAGCGACTTTGGAGAGGTTCAAGTAGAAGAGGTGGTACGGAAATCTACTGGCGCCACGGGTACCATATCCTTCTGCGCTCCAGAGGTACTACGTCTTCAATCGTCCGGCGTCTATGGTAATTTTACAAGAAAAAGTGACATCTTCTCTCTTGGCATGATACTCTACTTCCTTTGTTTCGCACGATTACCTTACAGTCACGCGGACATTCTCAACGAAGAAAACGAGGATCTAGATCAGCTGCGAGACGAGATCACCACTTGGTCAGGCCTTCACGAGGAGAGAAAGCTTCGGCCTGATTTGCCTGAGCAACTGTACACGTTTCTCAGACGTTTGCTCTCCCTAGATCCTGAGGAAAGACCTACTGCAGAAGCTATATTACTCGGAATAAAGACCAATTCCGGGCTTGACAGAATCTCAGACTCCAGGCCTAGGTCAGCAGGGTTCATGTTCGAGGACCTAAGAAGTGATTCCAGGATCTCGCCTGTCGACAGCCCTAGACCATCTACGCAGGCTCGAAAGATGTCTACAGGCTTCTCTCGACCAGGAGGTCCTGGCCAGCTTCGATTATCATCCTCTCACAAAGAGCGCAACCAGTCCCCAACATCGCCTGTTGGAGAAAGAGAGAGCGGCCATGAGGAAGCTACAAGTCCTGGAGGAAGTCTAGTTTTGAGTCGGCAGTTTCCTTCGCCAACCAGGCATGGGATGGCACAACTTACTGCACCTCCGGCGCAAAGGTCTCCTTTCCCCAAGGTCGATCTCAGTAGTCAACTTGCGCGGCGGATCTTGAAGATTGTCCTCCTGCTGCTCAAGGTCATCTCTGTTAACCTATCCTGCGCGCCGACGCTTGCCAATCCGACGGTGGCGTATCTTCTGCTTGGCCTGGCTGTGCTTGATCTCATCTCCATCAGGTCGGGGCTTGGAACGTCAACGGTGCTTGTGGTTTTACATTTCGCTAGTCTGCTGGCTGCCTCTTGGGGAGGTGTACTTTGCGTGTCGGACATGGACTACTGGCAAAAAGTTTGATTTTTTGATTTCTAGATACCCAACATAGCGAGATGCTACAATGTATGGTATATGATCGATTGCATGCACATATTCTTACCTGTCCGTCGAAGTAATGTCTCTGGCTGTTAAAAAATTTATTGGCTGACCTGATGGTCTTTTTGCTTCGGATGAGTATTCGGTCAAGCGAGCTTCTTTTTGAGCAGGCGGAGAAGGGCTTGGCGAACGAATCAAACCTGGTAAGAGATCCAAGATTTCCAGGCTCTTTCCGTCTCGGTGAGATGCTATGAGTTTTGACTCTTGGCTCTCAACATTTTGTACGCCTCCACTGGAGTGTAGGCGTCGTCTTGCATGCCGATCGCGCCATCTGCCTTGCCTCGTAAGGTCCATATATTAGCTTTACACAATGCGTTGCTGCCATGCAAAAGATGGCATTTGCCTTGGACGCGAGCTGACCAACCATGGTCTTGATCCTGTTTCAACGTCCGTGGACCATGGGTGCATGGTTGGAGAGGTTTTGGCGGACATGTTTCCCTGCTGTCGATCTTAGGGTCGGCAGGTTTTTGGCCTTCTTGGCATTTCCAGCCCCGCCATGACAGCCCAGCCTTCTACTCTAAAGCAAACTGCAGCGACACAAATACAGGCTTCCTCCATTCACTTATCTTCTTCTACTTGGCAAGTTTTTGAAGTTTTTGAGTCGTACATATCCCTTTCTTGTAACTCCATTGGCTCCCTCACTCTTCACCCACATGTAATCCTCTGACGAAAGCCTGCACGGAAGAAATCTTTGCGCCATAGGTACCTTCACTCAATAATTCCTGCAACTCGCCGGATACCAAACTCCAGCTTCCTCGGCCTTCCACCCGCCCAATCGCAAGACCCATCAATCGAGTCTCCATCCTCATACCCACAGCTTTATCTTCGCACCTCACTTCATCAACCGCTTCAATATTCAAAGCTACCGGCCTACATCTGCGCACTAGCCGCCATCAGCATTTCGGCAATACCTCAGGATGCTTGGGTACATATTCTTTACCTTCTGGCGGCTGTTCGAGATCGTCACGCTCATTCCTACACTGGGCATGCTTGTACGTTCAGATGCCATTGTGCAATCCACCACTTGAGGCCGAGACTGATCCCACCAGGCCTACTTCGTCAGTCTCAACCAGAAAGCAAATCGACTCTCCCCCGCCTCGATCTTGTAAGCGCTCCATACCCAAACAGCAATAAATCCGGTCTTTGATGCTGATACCTCAGTCTGGCAGGACCCTCTTCATCGTCTCTACCCTCGCAGCTGTCTGGGCGATCGTCACCCTATTCCGTCGCAAGTCAACCCAGAGATCCACGCTCTATGTCGCCTTCGTCGATCTCTGCTTCATCGGTGCCTTCGTAGCCGGCGTCTACGAGCTTCGCGGCATCTCCAAAGCCAACTGCTCCAGCATTACCGACAGTGGTCCAACGTACCTGAGCGTGGGAACGAATGGAATCTCAGGATCTAGTGGAATTTCAGCCAATATCAAGAAAGACTGCGCAATGCAGAAAGCGAGCTTCGCATTCGGCATCATGAACTGCATATTCTTCTTCATCACATTCACGATCTTGCTATTTATGCACAGGACCAGGGATGATGATAACGTGCAGTACAGGACGGAGGTAACTAGGAAGAGGAGGAGTCATGATTCGAGGTACGCCATGACATTATCGAATGCTTCTGTTCCTTGACTGATTTTCATACACAGGCGCGGACACTCACGCAGTGGCGGTGGCGGTGGCGGCGGATCAACACGTCGCAGGAGCTCGAGGGACAGCAGACGCTACTATGTCTAAGAGGGGAAAAGATCTCGAGGTCGCAGTTGCAGAGGGCGCCGTGGGAGAGAGGACATCTAGGGCTGGATACCACTATCGTTCGCTTCAATGGCTCATAGTAATTTGATGTTGATCTTGCCGTTGTATCGGAACACTATTCGTGCGATCTAGCGAAGCGTTAAGGGAGTCTGAGGGAGGATGTCCTTCGTTAACAAGTGATTGGGCAAATAGAGATTAAACGAATCTTCATATCTTTACACAATGATTCTCAACCCTCTCCCGCCTTTTCGTTTCGGCTTTGCAGCACACGTTCAATTCTCGTCTACGCAGTAGCTTTAGCTCCTGTCTTGCACCCGCCAGGCGTTTATTCCTACCATCTGTCAACCACAGCGTCAAGACACGCCGGGACAAGGATGCCAGAAGGAAGATGGCAGTCGAAAGCGATCTCCGCCCTTCCTTCATCCATTCGACCAGAATTGTGAGTTGTCAACCTGCAAAGTTCCTCGTTATTGCTTGAGTAAGGGCTGATACCTCAAATTGAAAGCGAAATGGAAAGGACGATTATACAACGCCGAAGATCAGACAGATCGGGTTCGAAAGGAGCAACTATGAGGTTATATATTAACAGTGTCAGATTTCAACACAAACCACCCCTCTCGAGCACGGGCATCAGACAGACACCTCATCCAAACACTCCAACACCCTCGGTTGCTCTCTACTCCTTGTGGGATCTTCGCCTAACTGGAAGGAACGCGTCTGTCTCTCTATCTAGAGATCAGCCCGTGTTCTCTACTCAACTTCTATTAACCATCTCTCTCTCGCCCACCGTGCCAAATTCTCGGATGCTGTGCGGTAGGTTGAGCTTTGCGAATGTCGTGTCTATGAGCCCCTGGCTGGCTGTAAGTATGGTGGGTGTTGGTGCTGGTCTTGAGGGTTAAGGGGGGGAAGGAGGGGTGGGTACTGGTGGAAGATGTTCTGGGGGGGGGGGGGGGGGGGGG
>WOGZ01000552.1:0-15468 GCA_009733775.1 Alectoria sarmentosa
TTATAAAAATCGCTTATAAATATTTAAATTTATATATACGATTATTATTTAAAAGATATACGATTAATTTGTATATAATTATTCAAAAGTCGCTTATATATATAAATTATTCAAATGAAAATATCATTAAAAAGATATAAAAACGATAATTATTATGTATATTAACAATTGTTTCATTTATAAGAGAATCAAAGGTTTTAAACATCGTGAACATAATTTATTACAATTATTCTTAATTTTCCAAAAACGTTAGTGAAACATTTTTATAAACTTTATTGTCAATTTTTTATTATCAAAAGATTATAAGTTATATAAATCGTAATTAATTATTTAATTAAAAAGCGTTATCACATATTATGCACGACGAAAAATAATAACACATTTATTAAAAACGTTATTAAAATGTTTATTAAAAAAATCTTTCGTATACACGAATTATTAACATTAATAATGTTCAATCGAGATTCACAATTTGTTATTACAATATGAAAATCTTTTTATAAAAGATTCGATATTCAAATTAAATTATTTACGATTTTTTATCTTAAAACAAATAAATAAACGAAACGAAATAATTAAGACTTGAAACGTTATTTACGTATTTATTGCAATTATATACAAAACGATTAAATTAAATAAACATTCATAATCAAATTTGCGAATAATAATAATGTTTCAATTTTTATAAATGTGTCGTTTTTTTATATAAATAAAGGTTTTTATTCTCGTATAAATTTTAATTTTAATATTATTAATTACGTTATTATTTGAAAACGTTTTAATGTTGCAAAAATAAAAGATATTATAAATTATATATAAGACGTTCTCGCTTACATAGGCGATAATTTAAATAAAATATATTTTGCGATGATCAAACAAATTAATCGTTATAAAAAAGATATAACGTTTAAAAAAGACGATCTCGTTTTTCTTAATAACAAAAATATCGTTATTAATAAATTATTTAAAAAATTAAACGATAAAATGTTCGATTTATTTAAAATTATATTTATTATCGATTTTTTTTATAAATTGAAATTATTTAAAATTATAAAAATTTATAACGTTTTTTATTTTAAATTTTTAAATTTTATTGTTATTAATTTATTATTTAATTAAAAAAACTTTTTTTTTAAAATTATTATCGTTAAAAATAAAAATAAATAAATAATTAAAAATATATTAAATTTAAAAAAATTATAAAATCGTTTTAAATATAAAATTAAATGAGAAAACGTTAATAAAGATTTTAATTAATATAATATTAATAAAAATGAATTCGATAATATAAAAAACGTAATAAAAGACTTTTATAAAAGATATTCGAATAAGTTACGATAAAAAGATTAAGCATTATTCGATTAAATTAACGATTAATTTATAAAAAAATCTTATTATTTATCTTTCATTTTTTTTTCTTTTTTATAATCGTCGTTGTTATAATGAGCGACGATGATTATATATAAATTTCGATTATTGTGCGTGCGTTTTCACGTTATTTTTTCAACGGCAAAATCGATCGATGTTGATAACGATAACATGTTGATTTAAGACTTAAACGAACACGCGACCTTTATTATTCACATTATAAACATCTTTCGAAGCTTTTTAACGACGTTTTAAGATTTTATTATCGTTATTATTAACTTTATTCAATATCATATATATAATAATTTATAAAAAAAGATTATTTAAAATATCATTAAAATATATGCGAATTTCAAATAAGATTTAACGTTTATAACTCGATTCGATTCGAAAAACCTTATTTAATTATATTATTTAATTTTTGCGATTTTTTCTCCGCCTAAAATATAAAATATTAAATAATATTAAATATATAAATGTTTTAACGACGATTATAACGTCAATTCTTTATCAAATTACGTTATTTTTGAACGTTTAAAATAATAAAACATTATAATATCGACGATGTTATTAACGAACTTCTCACGATATATTATTATCGTTATTATCGTTAACTTTTTTCAATTGAAAATGATTATGAATTAAATGTTTCGAAAACACAAAATAAATTATAAACACATTTCTTTAATTTTCATAACGTTGAAACATCGTTTTTTAAAAAAAAAAGATAATGTTACGAGCGTATTTTATATTTTTAATAAAGTTAACTTTTCTTTAACATCACATTTTTTTAACATTATTCGATTAAGTTTAGCGTAATTTAATAAAGGTATTTATTCTCATATAAATGTCTTTTTTTTATATACATATTTTCTCTTCACTTAGTTATCTTATTCAATACATTTATATAATATAATTTTATATTAATTTTAATAATATATAAAAGAAAACATCAAAAAAGCGCAATTTTATAATCGCTTTTAATGATAATATATAATTAAAAAGTTAAACAGTTGTCGAATTTGTTGAAAATTCTTCGAATTTGTTTTAAATCAATAGTTTAATAAATTAAATCATTAATTTAAAAGTCACCCGAAAACTTACCTTTTTGAGTAATTTTTTTTGTCAAGCCTATATCAAGCTTGGCAATGAAATTCTAAACTGTGATACTCAATGCGTATTTCTTTTTAATTAGGCTCTTGATACCCGTACGTAGCTTTTTGATACATGTACGTAGCCTTTTGATACATGTACGTAGCCCTCTATTTCGCATATCTCTACTGACGCGTCAAGCACTCAATAGAAATCTGGAACTTTGACGCCCTGATGCGTTACGGCGCTCTGGTGCAAGGACTCAATGCCCTTGATGAAGGGACTTATTGCCCTGGCGTAAGGACTTGCTCCGCTTCGTGATATGAGGAACCCAATAGAAAATCTGAGACTTGATGCCTTGATGTAAGACTTGTTGCCCTGACGTAGGGATTTGATGTACGTTACGACGCCTTGATGTAAGGACTTGATCTCCTTTTTTTATGGGGAGCCCAAATAGAAATAAGGGCTTGATGCTCTGATGTAGGGACTTGAAATCCACTGAATGCCGTGCGCGAAGGGACTGAATGCCCTGTGCGAAGGGACTGGATGCCCTGTGCGAAGGGACTTGGTTCGATATTTTATAATTGTATTTGAGAGGGGATACGATGCCCGTATTGAAAAGATGATTAATTCTCAGCCTCCTCCGACCTATTGTCATGCCAACCACATACTTTTCTATTATATAAAGGACTGCTCCAAAGGAGCTTTGAGAGAATAATCAAATCATCCTTCACATCGCATCCCATCCCATCATCATATTTCAACAGCCCGATGATATGAGATTGAATGCCCGTGTGAAGGGATTGGATGTGAAGGGATGCCCTGGACCTTAAGCCCTAGCCCTAGATCACCTATTTGGTCATTGGCGTCGGGAAATATACTCGCCTTATTAACCTGTTCTGTTTAGCTTTAAGGGGCTACGTACATGTATAAAAAGGCTACGTACATGTATCAAAAAGCTACGTACGGGTATCAAAAGCCTTTAATTATTTCTTTCAATTATTGTTGCTAAACCTCTCTAGTAAAGGCTCCATGAAGCAACATCCACACATACCATATGCCAGATTGCTTCGACAGCCTTCGTGAGGACCATAAAACCTCCTGCCAGAATTTTCCAACGAGGTTTTCTCGATCCAGGAATTAAAAGTAAAGTAGGTAAGTAGGTAAAGTAAGCTCAAAACCTCAAAGATGACTAGCGGCTTTTCTAAACAAACGAGCCTTCAACAACCGCGAAGCGCAAAACCTCAAACGGAACTAGCGCCTTTCCCAAAGAAAACATAAAGTTCAACAGCCCCAAAAGCCCGAATGGGACACTATGAACTATGAATTAATAAGTCGCACAGGAGGTCCAGGACTGAGTAGCCATGACCCATGGAACCCATGCCAGAAATCTTCTAGACAGACAGGCGGTCATACATAGCAGGAGACGTGCGTGCGTCATGAAAAGAGATTTCCATGTACTTATACCCATCCTGCACCAGTCCATGGGCTCTGCCTTCGTTCGATTGTAGCTCTTTCAGAGCCATAGCATTCTTTGTCCCGCCCGCTCGCATCAGTGCATATTAACTTTATTTTTGATCCAAGGTCTATCTATGCTGCTACAAGAAATGTGAGGAGATTTCTTAGCGCTTGGTTGGGTACCTGGATCTTGACGATATCTTGGGACGGGAAACATCCAACATGGTAAGGCTGGGCTAAGGAGAGGAAATCTAGAGAACACTGGCAAAGTTGCCTGAATGCTGCGCACGCAATTTGCTATCATTTTTGCACTTAATGAACCAGCAAAACAACGGATCTGAAACGATTCCAGAACCTAAACAGATAGCTAGAACAGAAATGCAGAAAACCTACCCCATTCCCCGAAATCCCTCCGTATCAAACCACTATGCCCGAACAACCCCTTGCACATTCCCGCTCACGGCTCCCAATTTCCTTCCCCCTTTGCGCATCCCTATCCATGCATTATGACCCGCATATGCCCTAGTTCCCTCAACTCCTCCAATCCAACCAGGAAGCTGGAGGCGCCCTCTCGACGAAGCCCGCGCTACAACAATTCACAACGTCTGATTCAGCAGTGCGAAGAAGCCATCTCGAAGTCGCTGCATGCGTCGGTCGTCAAGATCATCCTTCGCAAGGGCGATGCAGACATCCAACATATAGAATCCTCCAGTATCCTCTTGGACAGGCTTATTCGTCTTTGGACCAATGGCAGGTTGTGATGTTTCAATTGGCGCCTCCTCACCGGAATTCGTCCTTGCGGTCTCCGTCCCAATATGGCTGCTCGGCTCGGATACCAAAGGATCTGATGGCTGTTGTACATAGGGTTGATCCATAGGACAAACGGCGTTCTGCCCATCATGTTGATGCTCAGTGTCTTCTGTGAATTCAAATCCATCTCTATCGTCGGCACTACTCCCGTCTCCACCTTGGGGACCTTCTTCGTATCCAGAGTCGCTTCCTGGATCACTAACTCTGCCATATCCATCGCCTTCGGGGTGTTCCGCCTTCCCATCTGGATGGTCATGGGTAGAGATGTCTGGGTTCTGCAGAATTTGAATGACCCAATGCGCCACGGCAACTTGTTGGTCAACGGTGAGGCAAATTTTGTTGTGTTCGACCAAGTGAGCGAAATTGCCACAGACGGATCGTTTTTCAGCTCTTGTCAGCTCTTTGGATACGCTCGTGGCCTGTTGATTTTGCGGAGCTTTCTTTTCGCCACTTACGGAATCCTTGAAGGTGTTGCTCCCCTGGCAATGTAGATTCTGTCTCAACTGCATAAGCCTTGTCTGTAACCCCATCAGAACATCAACCCCCCCACGTCGGGCCATCTCGACCTTGGATTCAATTTTGGCCCTACCTTCGTTGTCGTCGTCGCAGTGCAAGCAGTGAGCCACTCGCCGCAATTTCCTCTCAGTCCAGCCGCAGAAGGTTCGGGCAGCTTTGATAGTCTTAGGGGTCGGGGATGGTACTGCACTGGCGATGAGATCACCCTTCTTAGACTTTCTGTGGAGGCGCTTTGCTCCTCGTCGTAGCTTCTCCTCGAACCATCCACACACGCGAGCCGCTCTAGGCTTCCGATCTTCCTTCGTATGCTCCACTATGCTCAGCCCTTGAGCGTCAACGTCAGGCTCTGTCATCTTCTCCTTTGCAGGAGAAGTTTCTTCAAGGTCGGCTGGATCTTGCGTAAGTTCCCGATATGATTTGCCGACCGATGATATACCCGAAAGCTTTTCTATCTCATCCACCAATTCGTCTATGGATAAATGCTCAATATTAAATGCCTTCTCATCGTAGCCCTCATTTTGAATGCATGAATCCTTCCCCACAACATCACTATTATCCAATTCGCTCGCTTCGGTGTCCCCATCTTCATTATCACCTTCCTCGCTACTATCTTGCTCTCTAGAATCTGCGGTCGATGACTCTTCTGACCACTCTGCAGCCGTGAGCTCTTCCAGCTCATCAAACAAGTGCATCATCAACTCCTGCATCTCAGATGGTGCCCTTGCCGCGAGGTACAGACTGGTAATGATGAGTGATCTCCGTGTCGTGTCCGCGGCCTCTTTGCGTAATTTTCGAACCCGAGCAGCGTGCCAACGGCTCCTAGCCAAATTCACTCGGTCATCTTTCGAGAGATAAGACTCCATGAACTGTGCGTACATCGCGCGATAAGAGGCGAGTTGTGCCGGAGAGTCGGCAACGCAGTTTTCCTTTGGTTCGCCAGTTTCCACATCATAAGCATAATTGCCTGGGTCATAGTCTTGCGTCAGGAATTTTGGGAAAGACTGGGATCCAATGCAATTGGGTACAGCAGAAATCCAGTCCCAGTCAATGATACCAGCAAGGGATCCATCGTCATTGACAAGGATGTTCTGATTGTCAAGATCGGGATGGGCCAGGACAAACGGTCTCTCCTGGAAGGCACTTGTATTCATGAGGCTCCACTCAAGAAAAAGACGCAGAAGCTTGTAAGCACCTTGTTCGACTATGCCGCGCTCGCGTGTTACCTCGCGAGTGTCGACCAGAGACAGAAAGTAAGATTTTGGATCACGAAAGGGTCCAGTCTGGCAGAAAGCCATTGTGTTGTCATAGTCCGCCGAGCGCATGTTTGCGTACTGTGTCTCGAGATCGACTACGTTCGAACTACCGATGCCTGAGACCTCTCCTTTCGCATCAAAAAGAAGCGAGCCGCCCTGACTGAAAGTCAAAGTGTTGAGTTGCGCCATTGCTTCAGCGATTTCATGCAGGGATCTTATGCGGATTTGCTCCCGCTTCGCCTGAGATAACCCCTGGTCAAACCATACTTCTATCAACGGCTTTCCATGAATCAGCTCCATGAGTATGAACGGACACCCTAGTTCATTCTCGAGAGAGCCGTCAAACGCAAAGACTTCCGGAACCGGAATCGTAGTTTCACGTCGAATCAGACGCATCGTGGATGCTTCAGAGGTCAATGCTTCAGCCGCAGGTGCATCCCAACATTGCTGGTGCCCAGTTGCCGGGACTTTGAGAACCCAAAGAGTTCCATCGGCAAACAACAAGGTGAAGACGGCGTTGAACGAGCCGCAGGTAATGTGAGATAGGAGTCTGCAACCAACTGGTCGAGGAGTAGTCGGTAAATCGATAGTACCCATGGAAGGATGGCCCGAGTAGCGAACTGCAGACGCAAAAGGCGGAATATTGTCTCGCTTCAAGTTCCGCAGTACGGTTGCGAACCTAGCCTTATCAAAAGCGTCTTGATCAGAGGAATCCATGTTTGGCCTGGAGGATCTGTATGGTTGAGATGGAGAAAGAAGAGAAGTTAATCCGTCAACTCTGAGACTTCTAGACCGATTCGGTGTTATGCGAAGGGTGTTGACAGGATAGCCTTTCCAAATTTGCGGCAAAAGCCTTGAGCTAGAAGTGGGAAGGCTCGACGTGTGTTGATAGTTTTGACGAACTCAGGATGATTAAGACGTCGAAGTGTCGCAGTGGCTAAGAAATCTATAATAGGGTAGACTGTCTTGCAGAGCAGAGAGCTGGCGGAGGTACACTTTACCAAGCGCGATCGGGTGTTACCACAGAAATGGTGTCACTTCGATGCCAGCAGAAAGTGAAAGCACAGCTATTTGAATTCAAATTGTGGGATCGAAATGTTCGGAAACTATCCTTCAGGTTGTCAGGAAAGACTTATTCCGGCAGAGGTGTATTTTTGGTCCCAGTTCCGAAAACGCCTTGAGGTATTGAGTAGGAGGTATGGGATCCGGAAGTGCCGAAAGTATATTCGCTAGAGGGACATAACACTTCTCCCAGCTATTTAGAATACGGCTAAGTAGTGTTGAAGCAGCGAACTTGCGAGATTGCACTATCCAACAGTTACCAGCGAGTCTTCTCCATCGTCTCTGATCACAGTAGCCCCGAGTCCATAGTCGCAATTCTCCATGCAAAAGTCTTTTGCCAAGTCGTTCACATTAAACCTAGGGTCCAGAACGGGCCTTGTTGACTGTACCGTATCCTAGTCAAGATGCTAGAGTTTGACCATGATTGGCCGTCCAACGCATTGTCGTTTGCCTCTCTCGTAATCGATCCCCAGTGCTTGGAGAAAATGCATTATTCAGAGCGGCAAAGCTGATCGGTGCTGCACCCTCTGCAGGAAAACTATGTAGGGGTCCAGGAATTGAAAAGCAAGGGAGAAAAATCGGCTTCTGACGAGTAGGAATCATCTTCCGACGAGTCATCATTTCCTTCCGAAGAATGCGTCTCAGTGACTTTAGGCGGACGTCGATTGCCGGTCTCCTTGAAGTAATACCAACACCAGATGCACCAGACCTCTTTTCTATCAACACTAACGCTTGAAGTAGCATTTACACCGGTGGAAGACTCTTCGTCCTCCTGGGCAGCTTCATCTTCTGGTAAAGCAGGGTCGTGCGATAATACGCTACCATCCGTGGCACTGGATAGATTATCCTTGTTGGAAATGGAAAGATTTCTTTGACTGCTTGTTGATTGCTCATCCTGGGTGCCCGAGGGAAATCTTTGCGGGTAGGTTCCATCCTTGATGCTCTCAAGTAAGCCTTGCCAATATGGCTGAACTTCCACATCCCATACAATGGAACGGCAGCTATCGCAGGGATGATTTCTCTCATAGAGTTTGGATGGCTCGACGTCGGGCTCAAAGTCAAGTTCTAGCAAAGTGCTGAGCGTCTCCACTTGCCATCCGGCCTCGACCAAAGGACATTCCTGCTCCAATTCTAGGCGAACGAGGTCCTTGAAATCAACAATTGCTCCCTGTAGAGTATCTCGGAAAGACCAAAATGCCCACGAAGAGTACATCGCCATGGAGAGTGGCGATTCTGCACAAGGGCTATAACGATTATTGCTGAAGCAGACATGATGAAGATTAGCTCCCAGCGCGAGAACCATTTTGACGTGAACCCAATTCCGAGATGAAATAAAGTGATGAAGAGGTGAAAGACCCCAGGCCGTCACCGGAAGGTTATCAATGGCTCCGGGAGGGCCCAGTTCCAATAGTAAGCCCACGGCGTCAGCTATCCCAGGATATGCGTTTAACAGTATGTTAAAGACATTCACTGTATCGTAGTTGGCTTTGATATCTGGGCTTGATGATTGGATTAACCATCGAAGGAACGTGAGCGTTGCGTTGGCCTCTGCAGTACACTGGTCACGATTGAATATGGGAACCCATTCCAAGATCTCCCATCCATCTCCATCCTCATCCCAAAAATCAAAGGAAGCTTCAAATATCCGGCAGGTGTTAATGGCATTGACTAATCCGTCTTTAGTGATTGGACGCCTGTACACCTCTCTGAGTGGGCTCGTTCTTGATGACCTTTTCTGGCGAGTCAGTCTTCATCATATGAGCCATGAATCTTTTCAAGGCGGGACAATGTACCAAGGATCAAAGGTTTGCGCGATTCTGTCAGCTCCCACTTCTAGCAAGAACTTGCATAGCTCTGGGCTGTGACTTCGTGCGGCGAACTTGTCACAGGATTTAGATACATGGAACCTTGAGGAATACCTCCTCAAATAAACGTAACGCGACAATACTTACGTGAAGCGCAGTTCGACCCTCGGAGTCGACATCTCGAACGGATGCGAGGTTCCTTGAGATCAACTGTCGAACCTTTTCGATATTTCCCTGTCTGCAGAATTCGAAAATCGATGCGTCGTCAGGTACTAGATTGATGGATTTGAGAAATAATTGCCACCCTTGAAACGAAGAGTCGTAGACGGAAAAGCTGTGAGCATAGTTGAAACCAAGTAGAAGTAGCCACCGAGCTAGGAAAATTCTGAAAGAGCTCACACGTTCGTATTGACACTCTTCATCGTCCAAAGTTTCATCACCAACGAATCCTGATCTCAATAAGCGTGTTCTTGTGGTGGTGGTGATAGCGCCGAAAAAGGTTTCCGTCACGAAGTTCCGTACGCTCAGTCTATCTTTTGTCCATGCCTGTTGTCTAGATCGACGCGACATCTCATGGACAGAAGAAAGAGCAGAACGGCCAATTTCTGGGTTGGCCAGAGGGGAAGAAGTCGTAGTTTGGTCCTTTGAGAGATTACTGGCTGGGTTCTGGATTCCTGTATCTGATTCGAGTTCAAAGCCTACGCGCTGTACAGGACTTTTAATGGCTCGAGGGATCCGAGAGGAGTGACCACGAAGAGCATTGATTTGGCCGTTGGCAATGGACGAGCTGTTCGACACTCTAGTCATAGTCGCCGACAGTTCTTCTGGTTTCAGACTGGACAGATGTTCCGTGATTGCTGTTAGATTTTGTTGTTGACTCTGATACCGTATACGATTTAGATGGCTTCGTTCCATTTAGTGAGGCGTTCAAATACGAAAATGTTATCAACACTCACCTATGATGATTCTGCTGCGCTAGTATTAGAGTAGTCTTCAGTCCCTCCAGCACCTTTTGAACTCTCTGAATTCTTTCGCCTTTCAAAACCGATTTGCACGCGGTCCATTTGCGAATCCGAAGGCTCGTTGAGGCAAAGCCCGGTTCCATATCATTAGTAAGGTGGGCGAGCTTGTTGATTCTGTCGCGACAAGTCTCTAGTACTGTCGTCAGCGTGGGGTCTGGCCCAACATGTTGCTCTTCAAAAGCCATTTCAGCAAGCACGCTCGATAAAAGTCTCAAGTCTGTAGTGATTGCGCAGACATGGTCTGGTGCCTCATTGAGGGAAGCCCAAAAGTCGTAAAGTTGCTTAACGCTACCACAAAGCTGAGAGACTAGAGAGACGACGGCCATGCCACTTGCAGCGCCAGATAAGCCGTCCATTGTGAATATCTGGACTTGAAAAGGTTGTGGGGAAATTGATAAAGTCTCAGGCTTGAAGTCTTTTTCTGCGCATCAGCTCATGGAGTGTTTCCTCGTGACTCAAGTGGATCGCCGATTGATCACTGCCCCGCTCAGGACGGCGTGAGAAGGATGATGATGATAATGATAATAATTGGGTAGCGTCAAGTGTTGGCATGGCCATCTCGCAAGGATGATCAACTCTCCATCAGTTGGATAAAGGTCTCTTCATCTCGATTCTTTCCTGCTCATTGTTGAATGCCGGCTCCGGGCCACGATGTAGGCCAGATTGACTGGCGCTAAAGTTCGAAGTGTGTACGCTAATACTCCTGTTTGCAAAACCCTTTGCGGGAGCGCGAAACTAACAGCCGGCCCCGCAGTTTTTTGCTTAGACCACCGCCAAAGGCACACAGAAAACAGTATCGCATTATATAAATATAAAATCATATTTAAATAAATAATCATTGTAAGAATAGTCATTATGATTATAATAATTATTACAATTATTTATTATAATTATTATTATTATTTAAAAATCGAATAAAATCTTTATATCAAACTTCGTTTAAAAAAAATTAATGATAATGTTTTATAATTATATTTTTCGCACGTTACGTATATAAAAATTAAATCGTATTAAAAGTATTTTATTATACGATTTATCGATAAATTTTAACACGCGAATTGAAAAATGTGATATAAAGATAAAATATAATGTTTTGCGCTTATATAATATTTATATTAAAGTTTTAACATTATTTTTTATTAATATACGCTATTTATAATATAATAACTTTAAATAATATTAAATAAAAGAAAAAAGAAATTAATAAATAAGTAATAAATCGTAAAGATAAAAATATAATTAAATAATAAATGATTAATTGAAATATAATTATGATTATAATAATTATAAAAAAAAATTAATTAATAAGATTTTAATTTTATCACGATTCGAAAACACGTTTTTATTAAAAATTTTAAGTCATATTTACCTTAATTATTCGAATGTCATTTTCATTTAAATTACTTAAATTTCAACTTGAAATAATTAAATTCGTTTCACCTTAATTAATTAAATATCGCGTTAATCGCGTTCGATTTAACGCTCGAATTATAAAAAATACTTAAATATAAAAGTTTTTCTTTTTTCTTTTTTCTCTTTACGTTCGTTTTATATAATATATTTAATTTATAATTATTAAATATTATCTCAAATACAATATTATTTAAACTTTCGCTTATAATATTACGAACGCTTATTTTTATTATCGTTGTTTTTTCGATCGATAATATTTTTAAAATTATAATATCTTTAACAATTTTAAAATATTATTAATAATAATAAACATATTTAAAAATCTTTTAAGCGTCTTTGTTAACGCATTTTCAATTTAATTTAATGATTTATTTTTTGATTTTATAAACATCGAAGAAACTTTAATCGAAAATGTTTTATTCAATATCAAATTAATTTTTAAAAACATGAAAAAAAATTAATAATTTGTTAAAATTAATCTCGAATAAATCTTCGTTTCTTTTTATACTTAATTTATAATATTTAGAAATAATAAAATAAATAAAAATCAAATACGCGTTTTATAATTCGAAATAAATTAAATATAAATTCGAATTAAACGCGAGTAAGCGAAACTCGATGAAATTCGATATTCTTTTAAAAAATTATAAATTATATTCGAACCTTCGAATTCTTATTTTAAATCACTCTTTATTTTTAATAATTTTAATCTTCTTAAAACTTTTAAATAATTTTCGAAGATTTTTAATTTTAAATTATACGAAAAAGATTTTATTATTTTAAAAAGATTTTTTTATATTCTTAAAGTCAAATTTTATAATAATGCGAATTGATGTTTTATTGAAAATAAACGTTTCATTTATATCGTAAAACGTTTAAAGAGAAAAGTTATTGAGCGAATTTTTTTTTTAAATTTGATAATGAGATTATTATTTGCATTTTAACTTAATTTTATAAATATATAAAATTAACTTTTAATAATCTCGATCGAAAAGCGATTATTCAATATTATATTTAAAAGTTTAAATAAATAAATCGTTTTTTTTTATTATTTAATTAATTTCAAAACAGATATTCACAATATTAAATATAATAAAATTAATTAATGTTTCGTTTTCAAAAGAGAGCTTAATAACGAATTTCGATTTTGTTTAATATTAATTAATGCAAATTCGCTTTTCTTTATAAAATTGAAAGAATTTTATTAACGAGTAAATAATAAATAATAATAAATAATCTTTTACGTTTTAAAGAAATCACGTTTTGATATTATTATTATTATATTAATCTTTATTTACGCTTTAATTAATTATAATATTAACGATAATAACATAATTATAAATTTATTTATTATCGATTAAATCTTTTATTTTCTTTATTTTTGTGATTTCATTAATAAAGCGAAACGAAAACGTCGTTATAATAATAACTTTTATTTTTATAACGATCATATAAATCACATTGTCGTTAATTGTTTTTTAAAAAAGATTATTAAAAAATATAAAACTTTGTTTAATTTAATGAACGTTTTTTTTATAATTTTAAACATTTTCGATTTAAAAAATGCATAATGTTTAATATAATCGCGTTTAAAAACGTATAAAATAAATTTTAATAATATTATTAATATTTTTAATTTATTAATTAAAATTCGAAAATGAGAAATTAATCTCGATGATTTTTTTAAAAGACTTTATTAAATCTTTCTCAAAAAAATTCATTTTCAACGTGTCATTTTTTAGAAAAGAATTCTTTTGAAAAAAAGAGATTCACGACGTAAAATAAAATAACGTCGATTTAAAAATTTAAAGAATCTTAAAACGAAAGTTTTTAAAGTTAGCGTTTAAGAATTTAAGAAACCTTTTTATAATCGTATTTAAAAATTATTAACGTTAAAGTTTTTAAAAATTTATATAATTAACGTCGCTTTTCTTATTTAATTTATTATAATTTATTTAAATCGGGCGAAATAAAATGTATACGTAATATATAATAACGTTTATCGTTATATTCGCTTTTAAAAATGCGATAATCGAGTATTTTAAACTTAATATACTTAATTTATAAACGTGTTTTATTATATAGATTTTATAACTATTATAAATTTCTTAATTAATATAATATCGGCGATTAATAGATTTTGTTAAAATAAGAAATCGCTTAGCAAATAACTTAATAAATTATATACTTAAAAAGCAAATTTCTAATTAATCAATCAATCAATCTTTTATTTATTAGATTTTAAAACGTACTTTTATATCATTAATAATATTATTATATAACTTTCTTTTAAACTCAAATAATGAAATAATAAAAAAATTAATTTAAAAACGTTTATTAATTTAATAAATAAAAGAAAGTTATCTTCTTCGTTAACGATTTAATCACGATTAATATATATCGTTTTAATTTTAGAAAATTTATTGAAAATTTGATTATTAAATTGAATAACGTTATTATTGAAAATGTAAATAATCGTTTTAAAAATATAAAAGTTAAATGTTTAATATAAATTCAAATTGCGATAAATAACATTAATGAGATTTATAATAATGTTATTTAATAATTAATTAATAAATTAATCGATAATTTCTTATTTTTTTATATTTATTAAAATTTTATTATCCACATTTAAAAGATTATTTACGAATGTTTTTATATCAACACGATTTTACTTAATTAAATTTAAATATAATTTTAAAAATATAAAATTTTTATAATAAATGTAGCGATACGTTTTACTTTAACGCTTTTAATAATTAATAAAACTTAATAAAAGTCGTCGCAAAAGCATTATAATTATGTTATTAAACGATTTAAGATTTTTATAAATATCTTGAAGTATATAATTAATAATCGCGATATTATAACGATTTTATATCGAAATCTCGTTTTAAAAAATTAACTTAATTATATATAATAATTCGATTAAATCGAATTTATTTATAATATCGTAAAAGAATTAAATAATAATATTTAAAAAAATCTTAAAACGAGAATAAGCGATATAATTTTTTTGAAAAAGAATAAAGACGATATTTAAAAAAATTATAATAATTATTATCTTAAAGACCTCGCGTATCTTTTATAAAACGATGTTTTAAAATATAATTTTATTAATATCTTCGTAATCGTTTCAAAAAAGATTTTGATTATTAAAAAGAAATATCGCGTTTTAAATAACGTTTACAATTATCGTTTAATCATTATTAAAACTCGTTCACATTTATTTTCAAATATTCGTTTAATAAAAACGTTTTTCGCGTAAAAAACGATTACGTTTATTATTATAATATTATTTATAATTATATTATATTTTTAATAAATTAAAATTATTAATTAAATTAATATTTTTTATAAAATTGAAATTATTTTTCTTTAAACGAATTTGAATTAAAAAAAAATAAAAGTTTTCGATAATAATTTATTTCGTTTATATATCGTTTAATAAAGCGAAATCTTAATAATAAATTTAAAAAATATATATATAATCGTTAAAAAGTTTGAATAAAAAAATATGTTAATAACAATAAAAAATAAAAGAAATTGCGAATAAATAAAAGAAAAATACGCTTAACGAAATCACTTTTAATGAAAAAAAAAAGAAACATCACATTAAAAAAAGTGATAATGTTTTATTATAATAAATAACGCGATAATTTTCTTTTT